>CM076584.1:1504740298-1505019172 GCA_034641835.2 Pinus albicaulis | reverse complement strand
AGCTCGTCGTCCAAGCAATTAGTCGTAGCTAGAGCTGAAAATGAGGTATTGGAAAAGCAGGCGTTCAAAGCGAGGCAAAAGATCACAAGCTTAGAAAACTCTCTGGCTGAGAACACCAGAAGAATAGAAGAGTTATAGAAAGAAATAGAGCAGGAAAAGAAGACGACGACTGATCAGCAAAAAACTATCGCCGACATCAAAAGCCGTGCAAAGGGAAATATCACCCTCCTTGAGGCTAGGAGTATAATTTGGTCTGATATAATCTCAGCTGTGACTGAACAATGGGGCTTCTTAAGGACGATGGGAGAGAATAAGTCTGCTATACCCTATCTCAGTAGGAAACTGTAGGAGGCAGACCTCGATTTGTCCAACAGGGCCCAGCATGCCAAAGAGTATATTTCATTCCTAAATGAGCTAGGATCAGATGACATGGAGAAGCACGGTATTCCAAGACGATTCACGGAGGCTATTGAATGTCGAAAAATCATCAACAAAGAGATGGCCCGAGTCACAGCTTCGAGAGCTCTCCAACAGGTGGTCGCCAACGTGGAACAATTCGACGCAGTATGGGGTGAGATCATGACAGCTGGACTTCCTTCCTATTGGGACCTAACCACTCCTTTTGTGCTCTTGCCTTTGACACAATATACAGTGCACCTACAAGAAGAAAAATATCGAACCAACCTCCAGACAGGTAAAGCTACTCAACTGAAGGCCGACATGATTGTTTCATTCCTTCGAAAAGAGTTCACCCTCCTCCATTTGATAAAACACAAGCTTCCTACTGGGGCGGGTTTCCACGTCCTCGCAGAGGCCTTTGTCGAGGTGGAGGGGTTCTCAGCAATGCCCGAACCAGCTGCAGACAGTCAGCAGAGGTGCACTCAATTTACGAGCCAGTATGCCAGTTCATCTGCGAACGTGCCGCCACCAGAATCAGCAACTGCCTCAACTCTTCCGCACCTATAATATCTTGTCAACTCATGATTTGGCCTCAACGACCTATTTAATTTTTACTGAATTAGTTTCTTTTAAGTTTCGAGTGGGTTGTTTTCCCCACTCCAGCATTTTACTTTTCATCAAACTGCTGTTTAATTTTCTGTTTTTGAAAACGGCCAAGGGCCTGACTATCGATGATGAGAGGCCTGATTCCTCATCATGAATTTTGTTGTTTTGAGAATGAGCTTTAACAAATTTTGGTTATGCGAAGAAGATATTTTTCCAAGAAATGTCTTCTCGCTGAGATAGGAAGAAGCCTATATAAGTAAGATCCAATGAGAAAAAAGGGTTCCAGATTTCCGGAAGAAACTAGCAGTGTAAAAGTTTTTGTATGCTTATCGTGGAATTATCAATGCAAATGCACAGAGCCCGTGGGGTTTCAGTGAAGAGAAGTTCTAGTTATATATGAGGATTCCAGTCTTAATGATATATAGTTCGTGACTCTTTCTTTGTGATATCGTATCATTGTTCTCTCCACTGTTTGCAATTTCCTTTTATCGTGTCTTGGAATGCAAGTAACTTGCCAGCTCGGGTATGAATTTATCGTTGTTCGATACTCATGCTTTACTGGTATATGTTGCTTTAAATATGGCTCATACACGATATGTCGTTCCGCTTAACACATCATTCATATTTCCTTCGTATTAAACATCGTGGAATGTTACTCTTATTGAACTGATTGATATGTATGGATTCTTAGTTCCTAAGCCCATATTATGTTGAAATATGTTTTCCTAGCACCATTTCATTGGTAGTTAGTACTCCCCTTTCACTTTCTGCGCACCAAATATTTTTCTGTTTAAAATACCTATATGTCTTTGAGAAACTAGCCCTCTTTGATGAAAGCTGTCTCTAAGTTGTCTGAAGTATATATGTATTGAAGATTCCCTTCTTGTCTCTACAGTGTCTTTACAGCTTGCTAAATCTGAAGGTAGTTTGGTCCCATCCATATGATGATGCTTTGCACAAGTTGAAAAGGTAGAGAGTCCTAAGCTGATAATGAGCCTGAAATATACTTTATACTCCCTACTACTTTATACTCCCTCTGTTTAAGATGTCCTAGGCACTGGTCTTTGGCAACTCAAGGCTGTCTTTAGGAGCTACAACATCTTTTTGGCGCCATTTCCGGGGATCGAGGTTGAAGAAATTTAAATCCCTGGGCCTCGAAAAATTCCATCCACTCTTCAGTCAGGTGAGCACGGAGAGTTGAGAGTTGTGCACACCTCACCTTGGCGACTCCACAATCATTTTACAACCAAACCTGTTTGCAGTCCTGGCTCCCCGTAAGCCACACCCGAGGTCAGATACATCTCAACCAAGGACACCCTCTGTGTCTGACCCAGAAAGAATCCTACATAGAAGAAGCTGGAGGGGAAGACCATTTGTTCATACTGAAATTCCACCGCTCTCTCTAGAAGACCTCCCTTCTTCCTCTTCTCAGGTCGCCCAGTGGCAAGATTCTAACTCCACTCTGGGTGAAGCCGGCTATTACTCTGACTATCTACCCGCGGGAAATATCCAAGTCAAAGACGAGGCTGAGTCAGTAGATACCACCCGTTACATATTCCATCCTACTCTAGAAACAGAAGAAGTTAAAGAGGTCACGGAAGTATCTGTTGTTACCACTCCACCCTTGTCTCCATCATCCCAAGCTGTCGTCCATTATATCCCTATCATCATTCACACTGCGCTTCCACCTAATCCTCCACTTACTCATCAAGCCCTCTTATTACCTCCACCTCCTCCGCCAATGGCGAATGTCCCGGGCTTCCTGCAAAAAAGACACGCCCCTCTAGAACTACCTGCAGTATTAAATGATATGCCGCAAGATTATCTAAAGATCCTGCCCAGATTCAGTGGTGAGAATGAGATTGAAGCCCAGAGACATATCGAAGTCTTTTGCTCTTTTGCAGAAAATTTTAATGTAGAACATCTGGACGTAGTCCTAAGGCTTTTTGTGCAATCCTTAGATGGGGAAGCTAGGAAGTGGTTCAAGACACTTGGAGCTCATTCTGTCAATACATGGGAGGGAATGGAGGATATCTTTATCAAAAAATGGGGAGAAAAGAAAGATCATGGGAATGTTCTTACTAAATTCAACACCCTAAAAAATAAACATAATGAAGGGGTGTCAGAGTTTATTAGAATATTTAATAAATTGTACCTAAGCCTCCCAACCGATATGAAGCCTCACCAGACTGCTGCCAAGGTCGTTTTTGTGGCAGCATTTGATTCTGAATTCGGTTTCTCCTTGAGAGAAAGGAAGTTGGCCACTCTGGATGATGCACAGACTGACGCATTGGAGATAGAAGCTAATTTTTCCTCTACTGGCGAATCCAAGGGGAAACACGAGCCGGATGTTAGAAGGAGAGGAAAAGAGGAAGTATCCACCTCAAGCCAAGACAGAGATTCAGCTAATGAAAAGATTGAAGAAATGAAAAAGATGATCAAGAATCTCTCAAGTAAACTGATCAAGCTTGAGATGGAGGCCAAGAATTCACCCTCAAAGAATTTCCAGAATGCTCCAAACAAAGGATTCAATCCTCAACACAAAAAACCACCCTTGCAGATACTGCAGAGGGGACAGAAGGAGCAGCAAGATCAGGTACCGCATCCTCTATACTTGGAGGGGCAATTAGAGGGTTCTCCTGAAGATTCTGCCCACGAACAAGAGGAGGCATGCCTTGTATTCTCAGACAGTGATGACATAGAATGTCCTATACATGAAAGTGACGAGGGGGAAGTACAAGCTCACTCAGAGATGAAGGCCAATGAAGATACTGAAGAGCCCGAGATTGATGATTACTGTAAACATTTCGTTGATTTCATGCAAGTTCAGTTCAATAGAAAATATGACCTCAGGTCCTCCAGAAAGAGAACCCGCACTCAAGATGAAGAGGAGGACACACCCCAAAAGTCAGCACTTGCTCAGGAGGAGACAGCTCGAAAAGTCCCCAATAGGGGTAAGAAACCTCTTGACCAACCTTTACATTCCGACACTCAAATTCCTTCATCTTCACAAGTGACCACACCTCCTAATGTTAAGCCAGACATAAAGGAAGTCAAACCTCTCCCCCAGAACAAATACTCTAAGGAGAAAGAATCAAAAGAGGTGTTGATAGATAAGTCCTCCTCCACTTTCAGTCTACAAAAAGAGCTTGAGAAAGTAAAAATCCCAGTTCCCCTAACCAAATTGTTAAAGTAGCCTGCATATCAGTCCCAGGTCACGTCCTTCATGCTTCCCCCAGAAGTAATACACATCCCTGACAGTATCAACTTACAAGAAGAAAGACCTATGGTAGTGTTTGGTCCACATTTCGAAGAATTAAACCCCTCTACACCTCCCTTTTACGTGTCTTTGGTGATCCATGACCTATTGCTCCACAATTGTATGTTAGACTCTGGAGCCTCCCACAATCTAATGCCTCTGTCTGTCATGGAACAATTAGGACTCCAGATCACTCGTCCATATCAGGATCTGTACTCATTTGACTCCAAAAGAGTTAAGTGCTTGGGCATGATTAAGGACCTGGTGGTCAACCTGGCCCAAATCCCAGTTAAAAGTGTGGTAATGGACATTGTGGTGGCTGACATTCTAGCCCGTTTTGGTATGCTACTATCAAGGTCCTGGGGAACAAAAATTGGTGGGTCAATCAAACTAGATCTAACATATGCCACCATCCCAATTTTTGGCGGACAGGAGAGGAGATTATACAGGGAGACCAGATTTCTAAAAACAGTTACCAAAGCTGACAGTTCAGAAAATTCACCGGTCTACAGTAAGGATAGAGATTTTTCATGCTTGATGTTAGAAGAAGATTACATTTATGCTCAGGAACCTTCCTTATGTCAGATAAGGACTCAACAATCCTCAGAAGGTCTTGAAACAAGGGTATGGACTCTACATTTCGATGGGGCAAATTCGAAGGAAGGTAATGGTGCTGGAGTTTTATTGATTTCCCCTACAGGAAAATGGGTCCCACTTTCCTTCAAATTAGAGTATGAAGCCACCAATAACATGGCTGAGTATGAAGCTCTTTTGCTGGGGCTACAGGAAGCCAGGAATATGAATATACAAACCCTGAAGGTCTTGGGTGATTCAGAATTGGTGGTTCGACAGATCAGAAATCAATGCCAAGATAAGCATCCTCGTTTAAGAGCTTACAGGAATGAAGTATGGGACATGGTGGAGAACTTTTTCTCAGCTTTTAATATTCAGTTCATGCCCCGGGAGCAGAACAGGATGGCAGATTCACTTGCAGTAGCTGCCAACACCTTCCGTCCACCCCAAAATCCCCTCCTAAGGTATGAGATAGAAGTTAGGTACCGACCTTTGATTCCAGAAAATGTCAAACACTGGCAAGTGTTTGAGGATGATGAACAAGTGAAAAGGTTTCTAGAGACAGTTGGGGAGTTCTCTAATATGGAAATTGACTGTTATGAGGGAGATGATGTTGAGAACCAATCAGAAAAAAAGTGGGAAGAAAAAATGGCCGGGAGAAAAGTGTTACAGCTGAAGGGAAATGTCATCCCTAGAGGCCTGGTGCCCCTAGAAAGGTTGTTTGACAAAAGTGATGTCCCCAGGCAGCCCAGCAAAACGACAGACGAAAACTAGGTAGAAGACCTAAATCTGGGTACTGAGGCTGAACCCAAAATTGTGAAATTATCCAGAAAGGTCCCGGACGGCTATAAGGAGAAGTACCTACAATTATTTCAGTCTTATAGGGATGTATTTGCGTGGTCCTATCGAGACTTGAAGACGTTTGATATCAGCATTTTGCAGCATGAAATTCCCCTGAAGGCAGATGCAAGGCCTCACAAGAAGAAGCTCAGACAAATAAACCCTCTATTACTCCCCTCCATTGAGAAAGAAATCAAGAAGATGTTAAAGGCTAAAATAATTGTGCCATTGAAGTACTCTGAATGGGTGGCAAATCTAGTCCCTATCTGAAAGAAAAATGGAGAAATAAGGTTGTGCGTGGATTTCAGAAATTTGAATAGAGCCTCCCTGAAAGACAATTACCCGTTACCGAAGATAGACCAGATTGTGCAGAAAGTGGTAGGGGCCTCTAGGATGTCTATGATGGATAGATTTTCGGGTTATAACCAGGTGGCTGTACTCCCAGAGGACCAGAAGAATACTTCTTTCACCACACCTTGGGGTACATTCATGTACGCTAGGATGCCTTTTGGGATGATTAACGCAGGAGCCACATTTCAGAGGGCTATGGACATAGCTTTTGTTGGAGAACAAGATAAATTTCTGGTGGTGTATCTGGATGATATTACAGTGTTTTCGAAAGATGACGCCGAGCATATTCAACATTTGCAGAGAACTTTTGAAAAATGCAGAAGGTATGGCCTTTCCCTAAATCCTCAGAAATCCTTGTTTGCATTAGAAGAGGGTAAGCTCCAGGGGCACATTGTAACTAGGGAAGGGGTCAAGATTGATCCTAAAAGAGTGGAAGTTATAAATGGTATCTCCCTCCCCAGGAATAAGAAAGAAATCTAGGTGTTCTTAGGGCGTATCAATTTTCTAAGAAGATTTATCCCTAATTATGCTGAAATAGTTAGGCATATAACAGATATGTTAAAAAAGAATAACGAGGTGAAATGGTCACCAGAATCGAGGCAGGCCTTTTCCAGAATAAAGAATGCATTTGCTGAGGCTCCTGTGCTGGCGAGGCCAGATTACACTAAACCATTTATGATTTTCTCTTTCGCATCACCTCATACAGTGGCTGGAGTCCTCCTACAGAAAAACGAGGATGGGTATGAACAACCCATTGCTTTTTTTAGTCAGGTTCTTCACGATGCAGAATTGAAATACAATATATTGGAGAAGTAGGCCTATGCCCTGGTAAAATCCCTCAAGGCATTTCACATGTATATTCTGCAATCTCACATTACTACATTTGTACCCACCGCAGCGGTTAAATATATCCTCGTTCAGGGCGACAGTGAAGGAAAAAGGGGTAGGTGGATTGCAAAGATACAGGAATATGATCTGGACATCAGACCCACTAAGTTGATTAAAGGGCAGGGGCTAGCAAGAATTTTATCAGAGTCAAATCATCAAGCTTTGGGTATCAATTTATCTATGATTGCAAATGAAGATTCTGAGGAACAGAAAGGTGAGCAAGGAGTGGAAACGGCCACTCAAAAAATACTGATGAAGTATCTTACTAGTCCTTGGTACAAAGAAATAGTAGAGTATCTCCTAACACTCAGCTGTCCACCCAGCTGTGATAAATCAAAATACAGAGCATTGACGCTGAAATCACAAAAGTATATAGTTGCTAATGGTCAGCTATATTGGAAAGATCTTTCAGGCATACTGTTATTATGCCTCACAGAAGACGAAGTGGAGAACATACTGACCAAATTCCATGAGGGAATCTGTGGAGGACATTACAGCTGGAGGAGCACAGCTCAGAAAATTCTTAAGGCTGGTTTCTACTGGCCTAAATTGTTTGGAGACGTCTTTGCTTAGGTTAGAGCATGTGACAAATGTCAGAAATTCGCTGAAAAACAAAAGTTAGCTGCTCTGCCCCTGATTCCTGTACACGTCGATGAACCTTTCAAACAGTGGGGAATTGACTTCATAGGCGAGATTCACCCGCCCTCAAGTGGACAGCACAAATGGATCTTGACTGCCACGGATTACTTCACAAAAAGGGTGGAAGCCATACTTGCACGAAATGCTACAGACACAGTGATAATTAAATTCATGGAAGAGAACATTATATCCAGGTTTGGATGCCCTGCTAGAATAGTGACTGACAATGCCCAAGCCTTCAAATCTACAAAATTTGTGAATTTATGTTAGCAATATAATATCTCTCTGGGTCACTCTACAGCTTACTACTCACAGGGAAATGGTCTGGCGGAATCATCAAATAAAATGCTAGTGAGAGCTCTAAAGAAGACAATAAATGAAAACCAGAGGAACTGGGATTCCCAACTGAAGTTCGCTCTGTGGGCAAACAGAATTACTAGTAAAAGAGCAACTGGGAAATCTCCCTATGAGTTAGTATATGGACGAGCAGCTGTGTTCCCTATATAGTTAGCTTTACCCGTGGCTCGTTTTATGCAAGAGACTCAGGAGGAACCTGATGGCATGACTAGAAGAATTAACCAGCTAGTGGAACTAGAAGAAACGCGTGGTCAGGTGAATCAAAGACTTGTGGAGTACCAGGAGAAAATGAAGGAGCTGTTTGATCAGCACGCCAGAGACAGAAAGCTACAGCTGGGAGATCTAGTGCTCAGGTGGGATGTGCGAAGGGCCAATAAAGGTAAACACGGTAAATTCGACCCCCTTTGCTTCAGTCCCTTCAAGATTTTAGAAAAAGGAGGAAATAATACCTTTAAGCTGGAGGATTTGCAGGGGGATCTACTCGACGCCCCTGTAAATGGACAGTTCCTCAAACCATACTTTCAGTTCTGAAGCAGGCTGAGAAAGCCTGATTGTAATATATTGTACATTAGATGCTGTTTTCGTTTTTTATTTTAATAATGCATGGGTCATGATGATTTATGAAGAGGGAAGGTGAAAGTGCAAGAGAAGTGGCGTTCACAGAAGACAAACAGGTGGTCTGCGTAGTTCTTGACACGTTCAAGGATGAACGTGTCGTCCCCAGTTGGAGCCAATGTTGATCAACATTTAACATAAGTCACTGGTTTGATTAAATGGTTGATAAGTCATATCGAATAGTGAAACATTTGAAGAGATGGCCGAGTTAAGACAAGGCGAGAGAGGCCAAAGGTTCAAAAACCAAAGGTGGAAATAATACTAAAGGGGCAGAGGTATAAAATTAAAAAGACATCGGAAATATAAAAGGTACGAATGAGCGATACGAGGAGCTCAAAGCAAAAGTGTTAAAAGAAATGCTGCCCCACAAATATGCAACAAGGGCTAATTTCCGAGGGGGTCGAGTAGCGAGAAGGGGAAGGACCCCGTACCCCCGCGGAATGGAAGCAACATGACGTGGTGGGGACCCAAGGCCAGGGTGAAGTGGCAAGAGTAGGACCCAAAGCAAAGGAGATGACATGGCAGCAGAAAAACAGGAACAGGAGATGACGTAGCAGAGCTAACGTGCGGGACCCAAGGATCGGTATGCTATGTTTCGAATCTGCCTTATGGGAAATATGTTCAAGAATAGTGGGTTTTAAATGGTAAAAAGGTAAGGTAAAGTCCTCTAGGTTAGCTGGTACTAAGGCCCGTACCAGTATTAAACCCAGCACATGGCGCCCACCTACACTCTGACATGCCCAATCCCTACGCGCCGCGTGCCCCATTGTCAGTGTCCTTACGACACTTGCCTTCTTTCGTTTTACCCATCCATCTTTTTACCTCAAAACGCCCAGTCCAAATATAACAGTTCCCCCGTATTTTACTCCAGTAGAAAGTCGCAGGTCTCCAGCCACGGCATATACCCAGTAGGAAAGAGCGCCTGGTCTACCCAGTCATTTTCAGAGTTCCCTGCCTCGCTTTCCCGAGCAGATTTACCTTCCGTTCAGGTACTCTGTCATTCCTACTCCCTCTGTTTTCCTTTCAATTTTTCAAATTCTTGTATGTCGGCCATGGGAAGGGGAACGCCAAAGAAAAATGAACCATAGACCCCTCAGGTCCGTGAATCTAGAAACCCACCCGGGTTCGACCCTCTCTTCGACCTGCAAGCTGGTATCTGTGACCCTAAATACCCATTTGAAGTCCGCACCATTAAGCCCGAGCTTTTCAGACGTTATGTTAAGGACAAAGACCATTACCGAGTAGTCGTGTCTGGCTTCTACCACCAAATTGCCCCTCAAGTTCACTCTGTGGTTGATTTTATCTCCTGGCTCAGAGATGTATTCGACGAGCATCGGGGCACCTTCACCTCTCCTCAGGGGAACAAAGTATTTTTCCTTTCCCCCGATACTATCAAGAAAGCCCTCTGCTTTCCTACCAGCACCACATATATCAGTTTCGGCGAAGCAGCTTTAGCCGCCCAGTTCACCAGGCAGCCATGGGAGACCCAGAAAGCCTTCATCTCCTCTATAACCAGCAACCAGGTTACTTCTCTTCCTGCCATAGAGCCTTTTCATTTAAGTTTGTTCGAAGAGGAATTTCGGCCCATCCTCTCTCTCATTTCTAGCCTTTTAGGGGTGGGAAGTCCAGAAGAGATTTCCACAGTGTGTGTCCATCTCTTATGGCTCATGTCTCAGAAGGGGGTAGTGTTAGATATTCCTAGTTTCCTTGCCACCGCCATTCGAACCCAGTTCCAGGAGCTTCCAGAAACCCGTCAGTTCCGTTTTTGTTCAATGGTTTTCTATCTTTTCTTGTACCAGCACGCCGATAAATTTGAGGGTTTGGGTTTAGACAAAGTATATCCGGAGAATTCCCAACCCCGACCAGTCTTTGACTGGAATTTTTCTGTGTGTCAACTACCTAAGGGAGAGGGTTATTCCATTTTTGTGAATAGTTTCATGTCTATTGCCTATACCATTATTCATGACTCGCCTTCACCTAGGGTCTTTCCAGAAATGAAAAGCTGGCTACAAGCCGGAAAATCCCAGAGCACTGGGGATTGGTTTCTATTCGATGATTACACTGAAATTTGGGTCTATGGAACCGGAGTTTCCCCTTACCGGCTGCCAGTGTTTCCTGTTTGTCGAGTTTATGCACTCGAATACATCCGGCAGGCCCTCAAGGTTGATCAGCTCCATTTCGTCCCTACCAAGAAGAGCTACATCCTGAGGCTCCCCATCGAAATCGGCCCTTTTGTGGTGAACTCGAGACATGCCCTCCCAATCGTTGAGAAAATGTTGCAAGGTCTGGACATAAGGCTGGGCCAAAGTTGGGCTTATGACCCTTGAGAAATTATCTCGAACAAAAGAGAAAGGAACAAGTCCGCGCCTTATATTCATGAGCCGAGGCCATTCATGGAATGGAGGGCTAATATCGAAATTTGGCCTTTGGTTTCGCAGATGGAAACAGATTCATATGCTACAGGGGAGGAAGAGAACGTCAATAAAGACACAGGTGGAGAAGAAGCAGGTACCTCAGGAGCAGTTCCCCCTCACAAAAAGAAAAAAACAGCCTCCAGTGAGGCAGAAGTCATAGGAGAGGAACAACTGCTGGAATCCTTCACAATGTATGGTCAATTGGATAAAGGCGAGGCCGGGATAAAAGTGCTAAGGGACAGTACCACTTCTTCCGACTTCACAGAGGTCACACAAGCCATCATAGAGCATACCTCACCAAGGGAAATTGAAAGGGATCAGGCAAATAGAGCAATCCGAGATAAATATAAAGCTGAGCTGGGAGGGTACGTTGAGAAATATCACACCAGGCTCTCCACCTCCATGAACGCAGACATCGAAAACTTGGTATTATCTATGGCAGAAGCTATCTTGGATCCTAATTCAGGTGTCACCAGCTATCAGGTGCTTGAATATGCGATAGACATGAAGAAAGTGCTAGCAAACGACATGTGTAACCTTTTCCAGACTGTATGTGATATGATGAAAGATGAACTGATGAGGGTCACCATCACACTGAGGAAGTTGGAGCAGAAACACGAACAGGTCAGGGCTACCTTGAAAAGTGAATAGACTAGCTGTTGTGCTCGAGCAAATCAGGTACGTTTCCTCCAAGACCTAATCAAGGGAAAGGATACGGGGGAAACAAACCCGCAGGCGGCTTTGATTGAACAGCTGCAGAAGGAAGTCACGTCAACAAAGATTCAGGCTCGCATACCAGCCTCCCACCATGTCCAGACGGCTGAACTGGTGCAAGTAGAGCAAGAGAAAGAAGAATTGTCACGTAAGCTATCAAAGGAAAGAGAGGAGAAAGAAAAGATGGCTGAAAAAATCACCATACTACAGACTAAGGCGACGGAGCTGCAAGCTAGATGGGACTCACACAGCTGCCAGCCGACCGTGGCTTCAAGTGGAACCAGCTTGCCATCCGAGCAATTGGCCGTAGCTAGAGCTGAAAATGAGGTATTGGAAAGGTAGGCATTCATAGCAAGGCAAAAGATCACAAGCTTAGAAAACTCTCTGGCGGAGAACACCAGAAGAATAGAAGAGTTGTAGAGAGAAATAGAGCAGGAAAAGAAGACGACGGCCGATCAGCAAAAAACTATCGCCGACATCAAAAGCCATGCAAAGGGAAATCTCACCCTCCTTGAGGCTAGGAGTATAATTTGGTCTAATATAATCTCAGCTGTGACCGAACAATGGGGCTTCTTAAGGATGATGGGAGAGAATAAGTCTGCTATACCCTATCTCAGTAGGAAACTGTAGGAGGCAAACCTCGATTTGTCCAACAGGGCCCAGCAAGCCAAAGAGTATATTTCATTCCTGAATGAGCTGGGATCAGATGACATGGAGAAGCACGGTATTCCAAGCCGATTCACAGAGGCTATTGAATGTCGAAAAATCATCAACAAAGAGATGGCCCGCGTCACAGCTTCGAGAGCTCTCCAACAGGTGGTCGCCAACATGGAACGATTCGACGCAGTATGGGGTGAGATCATGACAGCTGGACTTCCTTCCTGTTGGGACCCGACCACTCTTTCCATGCTCTTTCCTTTGACACAATATACAGTGCACCTACAAGAAGAAAAAGATCGAACCGACCTCTAGACAGGTAAAGCTGCTCAACTCAAGGCCAACATGATTGTTTCATTCCTTCGAAAAGAGTTCACCCTCCTCCATTTGATAAAACACAAGCTTCCTACTGGGGCGGGTTTCCACGTCCTCACAGAGGCCTTTATCAAGGTGGAGGGGTTTTCAGCAATGCCCGAACCAGCTGTAGACAGTCAGCAGAGGTGCACTCAATTCACGAGCTAATATGCCAGTTCATCTGCGAACGTGCCACCACCAGAATCAGCAACTGCCTCAACTCTTTCGCACCTATGATATCTTGTCAACTCATGATTGGGCCTCAACGGCCTATTTAATTTTTACTAGATTAGTTTCTTTTAAGTTTCGAGTGGGTTGTTTACCCCACTCCAGCATTTTACTTTTCATCAAACTGCTGTTTAATTTCCTGTTTTTGAAAACGGCCAAGGGCCTGACTATCCATGATGAGAGGCCTGTTTCCTCATCATGAATTTTTCTGTTTTGAGAATTACCTTTAACAAATTTTGGTTATGCGAAGAAGATATTTTTCCAAAAAATATCTTCTCGCTGAGATAGGAAGAAGCCTATATAAGTAAGATCTAATGAGGAAAAAGGGTTCCAGATTTCCTGAAGAAACTCATAGTGTAAAAGTTTTTGTATGCTTGTCGTGGAATTATCAATGCAAATACACAGAGCCCGTGGGGTTTCAGCGAAGAGAAGTTCTAGTTATATATGAGGATTCCAGTCTTAATGCTATATAGTTCGTGACTCTTTCCTTGTGATATTGTATCATTGTTCTCTACACTTTTTTCAATTTCCTTTTATCGTGTCTTGTAATGCGAGTAACTTGTCAGCTCGGGTATGAATTTATCGTTGTTTGATACTCATGCTTTACTGGTCTATGTTGCTTTAAATATGGCTCATACACGATATGTCGTTCCGCTTAACACATCATTCGTATTTCCTCTGTATTAAACACCATGGAATGTTACTCTTACTGAACTGATTGATATGTATGGATTCTTAGTTCCTAAGCCCATATTATGTTGAAATATGTTTTTCGAGCGCCATTTCATTGGTAGTTAGTACTCCCCTTTCACTTTCTGCACACCAAATATTTTTCTGTTTAAGATACCTATATGTCCTTGAGAAACTAGCCCTCTCTGATGAAAGTTTTCTCTGAGTTGTCTGAAGTATATATGTATTGAAGATTCCCTTCTTGTCTTTACAATGTCTTTATAGCTTGCTAAATATGAAGGTAGTTTGGTCCCATCTATATGATAATGCTTTGCACAAGTTGAAAAGGTAGAGAGTCTTAAGCTGATAATGAGCCTGAAATATACTTTATACTCCCTACTGTTTAATATGTCCTAGGCACTGGTCTTTGGCAACTCAAGGCTGTCTCTAGGAGCTACAACACCACCAAATGTATGCTTTAAATTTCAGGCTAAAGCTATTAATCCTGGCCTTCATAATATCTGTGTACTCATGCAACTCAAACAACCTATTCATCCCAAGTATCCAAGCCTCTGCATCACTTGATTTCTTCAAGTGTCCATCAAAATTAGGTGGCTTTTCTTTCTTAAATTCATCCGGAAAGTATCCCCTACCACTCATACCATAAGGATTATAATGATGACAATCATAGTGCTTGTCAAAAGAAAAACTAGAATAGTACTTGTATCTATCACCTCTCTTATCTGGAGTATCCAACAATCTGCCATCTCTCACTGTTTCATCTCTATCCAACCTATGTCCACCAAGAGATCTACTGCCATATGCCCCATTATTTCTGTCCTACTACCCATGACCGATCTGAAGTGGTTGTTATTGTTGCAATTCTGACAAACTATGAAGGAATATTGTATTAACCTCTGCTTGTTTCTCCTGTTCATATATGATTATTTCATTTTCTGCATTACGAATCCTTATTTCTCCCTTCAAGATTTTCAATATGTCTTCCAAGTTAGAAGAGAACCCACCACGCTTCTCATATGATTCATAGGGATAATATTTGTAGTCTACCATCTTTCTATTCATTTTGATCTATTTCCTACAAGGAATACAATGTCAGCTAAACCAAATCACAATAAACCAATGTACCTTATCATAATTCGGGGAGGATAACTCATCTACAAGATCATCCAAATCAACGTAATACATGTACAAACATAATCATAACAACATATAGACATATCAAAAATAGGTGTATCAACACATAAACATCATTCTGGCTAGAGTCTAGTCATCAATGCATGACCATGTCAACTATAGATACCATGACCTCATGCATGAAAACAACAACCACACAAATTCACATTTGAAAACATGTAAGCACTAACACAAATAGCAATACATAACCAATCATATACTCATGGTGACACACTTCAAAACAACAACATCCTCTTTCACATGGCGACATGAATACAAACATGACTGACACCATACATATGCAACAAGTATATAGACCATAAGGATGATTAACACACATGAAACAAAAATGAATGCATGACCAACACACACCGCCCATCTAGTCCAAGGGGTGAACCATGATCTGATACCACTCTATAAAACCATCATCCCACATCTACCCAAGTAAATTTCCAACCAGGTTAAACATGCGACGAGAGGCTACTATGATCGGATTAAACTTCCTAGGTGACTTTAATGAAGTGGAATAGATGTAAACACATCACATCGACCTTCCACATCAATAACAGAACTCCCAAGACCCATCCAAACCACTCAAGTAACTAGCCCTTGGGTCCCATTAATGTTTTAGACCATCAAACCCATGAAATCTCCTTTGATATGGGCAAGGGTGCGTCTAGGAAGCTTTGGACATTCGCACAGTATGGGCATGCATGTGTCCAAGGAATTTTTTCCTTATACTTGTGCCAACGTCCCTGGGATTTGAGCCATGTTTTCAAGCCCAGAGCCTCATTCACTATCCAGAACTTAATGACAAGCTCATAAATGAATTATAAAAGTGAAACAATGATACATTTTCAAAAGCATTGACAAAGCCTAGAATGGACCCCTACTAGCCATGAAATGCATTTTGTCAAACATGTCAAAAATATGTAATCTATAGTTTTCAACAAAAAATATAAGCATAGGGGTATCATACTTATCTAATAATCTCCAAGAATCATTTTCCCCTTACATCATAAGTTGTGTTGTCATATATTAGGTGATAGATACATTTTTCATTCATTTACAAATATAAACATGAGGAGAGCCATACACCATCACTGTCATAATACATGCTTATAACCAACATAATAACAATAGAAATATCAAGGATAAATCAGCCATAAAATTCACATATAAACCAGTACATTTACACATAAGGTGTCAAGGAAATAACCTCTTATAAATGAATGAAAAAACCAACCAGTGATGGGACTACCATGTTCCACCTGACCATATATTGGCTGAGCCAAATATCTCTTCAGCCAACCACCCTCGTGCCATATTCCAAGCATGAATGTGGGACTCATAACCTGATCCAGGTGGATATCGGTGGCCACCCATCTATTCCATTTGGACTAGCACCATCAATTCTTGCAGCTTTTCACATTCAGCACAACTTACTATTTTTAGCAGGTTCTCGGGTCCTCCACTCTCGGAGCCATTTTGGGGGCTTAATGATCCAGGTGGATATTGGTGGCCACCCACCTATTCCATTTGAACCCCCATCATCAGTTCTTTCAGTTTTCAAGTTGCAACAAAACTTACTATTTTTAGCAGTTTTTCGGGTCCTGAACTTCCAGAGCCGTTTTGAGGCCCTAAACGACGTTTTTTGGGCATCGCGCCTCCAGCAAATATCATTATGTTCCAGAATGATATTCATGCTCAAAGTTGTAGTCCTCGAATATATCTTTCTAACGAGCTATTGAGTGCATCAAAAAGAGATCGTATGCCAAAGTTACGTCCCTAGAAGTTGAACCACCAACTTACCCAAACGGGGCCCATAGTTTTGGCGCTTCATCTCCTAGGGTTTGGTTTTTGGACGTTTAGAGTTCTCCATTATTTCTCAATAATAAATAGGCCCTCGAGCCTCATTGTAACACAGTTCAGAGGTCTGCAACCACCATATCTCTTCTTAGAGATTCGCTACCAGCACCCTAGCTATTGTATTTCCATTATGTCTGTAAGCATATTTATGTTATTTGATATTAATGAAATGACGCATTATTTCCGCTGCATCTCTATGTTTATGGTTATTTCTGTATTCTGTTGCGTTCCTGCATAAATCTGGATCATAACCAACCAAAAAGAAACAAATAATCATGGATGCTACCGCAGTTCTCCACCTAAACCATGAGGAATTTTAATGTCTCCTACTCTCTCAAGATTTATCTTAATCCACAGTCTGATCCAAGGATCACTAGGCCATACACCAAGGACCACTATAGAAGCTTTACCGTATATCCCACCATAGGAATAATAGGCCTAAAGGAGAGCACCCACCTCTAAGTTTTCTGGTATATACTTTGATTCACTAGTCGAGGATTCCTAGGCCCACCGAGGAACAAAATACCTGGCTTTAACGCAACCCACAATCTAGTTCAAGGGTCACTAGGCTAGTGGCTTTACCGTAATCCACCTTGTGGTTCAGGGATCAATAGGCCATGTCTTTTTCCTTTCGTAGATCCACCTCACTCAGCTTTGAATCCATCCACAAATCGATCTAAACCAAACATGAGAACCCCATCACACCATGGCTATCGAGAAATTACAAGGCTAGGCTGAAAACACTGTCAAACTAGGAAAAAACCATGCCATGATAGAAAATAACCACATGCAATACCATGAATTCCAAATATAGCAAGGAAATCACACATGAAAATCGATACTTGCAAAGAACCCTATTGTAGCTACTTGATACTGCTCTTCCTTACTTGCTCCTTCCTTCCTCTTGCCTTCTTTTCCTTTCTTGATCCAATGAAAATGTGCTCCAAGAAAACTCTAAGTGTCCAAGAGTGAGAGACAAAGAGAATAATGAGAGAGCTCCAAAATTGAACTAAAAAAATGTACCAACTGATCCTCAGATGCCTTTTTATCAATTAGGCCTCTATTTTATTCATTTTCCGTTATTTTCCTTCATTTTCCTCCTCACATGAAACTCATGGCCTTTCACCTTCCTTTTCTCCTATTTTCCATAATTTTCATAAATAAATGTGCCAAAAATGAAAATTTTCCTTTCCTAATCCTTTGCCATTGCCTTTTCCAATTTCCTTAGCCATAATAAACCAATGAAAACCTTGACTAGGATGTTATTCCCAACATTCAACTTTGAATAAGTGTCCCACCAACCGCGGTTATTAATTTTTCCTTTATTAACTTTTATTACATGGAATTATTGTTGAGAATGCAACAAGATGACAGAGCTTAGTGGAAAGAAGTCGCCTTCACTAAGTGGGCCCGCAGGGTATTTTTGGCGCAAAGTCTATTTTTAGACTATGTCTATTTTTTAGACATGTCGATCATGATTCTATGAGTTGCAGGATGCTATTTGTGGAGGGATGGTCAAGTTTGAAAAATATATGGACTTCTATTTTTAGACATACTGGGCGGAATCTATTTTTAGATTGCCAGTCTAAAAATAGATATGTCGAATATTATTAGCTCTTAATAATATTTGGACTATAAACATTATCTTATCCTCTTGGAGCACTTCAGTTTGATGCCTGAATGTGGCACATGCAGCTGACAGAAGGAATTACACTATTCCTAGGGTCTAAGTGGAGCTATTGCATGATGACTTCAGTTAGAACTCATGTGAGTGAGTTTGGTGGAGTTGATTGAGGATTTGATGGAGTTGTGTTCAGTTTGACTTAGTTGAACTAGTTGTATTTAGTCTAACTGATTAATACACTAGTGATGAGTGGTGTGAATTAATTATTAATTAATTCACTAATTATTAACTCATAAATGAACTAATGAACACATCAGTTAACTTCAATGCATGGACAGTTTCAGTGGAGATCAGTGATGGAGGTAGGTGAAAGAGCAGGTTGACTATCAGTTGTGACTATACTGGTGCATGAGATTTGCACACAAATTTATGGAGAAGCCAATGAGGATTGCACAGTACATACTGGTGGGATTCGAACCTTTATCTCATGATTATCCATATTGTATTGCGCAGTAGAGGCTGCCTAACAGGTGGAGGAGATTTGAGCATGTGACTTTCTTGATCTGAGCTTGTGTAGTGTGTAGCATGTGAGATAGTGCTGAGAGCTTGTGAGGGGCTTTGTGCTATGTATTGTTACATGAAATCTATCATTATAATATACAGATAGTTGGGGTTTTCAGCTTTAAGCTTTCCCATTACATACTGTGTTTATATGTGTGATTGATTATGTGGTTTTAATGTGCGCATGCGATTGTTTATAATTCCGCAAATTGATGATCAATAGTAGAAGAGGTTATGTATTATGCATGAATCTCAAATAGTGTGTGATCAGGATAATATAGGTGAATAATTTATCTATTATTCAAATTTCTACATGGTATCAGAGCAGTATTGATCATTGGAGAAATTGCAGAACATTGAAGCGGTTGAGTTTTGTGCTGGTGGAATTCGAATTTGCAGCAGTGTTTTCTTGGTGTCGAAGTTGAGATGTCTTTCAACGGATTGTGATTGGAGTATGCCCTTGAGGGCAGCTCAAATTATATTGCATGGAAGGACAGGATGGAGGCAGTGTTAGATGACAATGGGTTGAAGGAGTTCATAGATGCTGAAGTCCCAAAGCCTACTTCTAGCGATGCTACCGTAATTGAGGCTTGGCAAAAGAAGATAGCAAAGTGTCGAAGGATTCTGTTGGAGGGTGTGAAGGATCATATAGTGTCCAGCCTGCATGGTAAGGCTTCTCCATATTTGATGTGGAAATCCTTGAAAAATTTATTCCAAAGAAAGAGCGACTAGAGGAGGTTGGCGCTCAAGGATAGACTGAGAAACATAAAGATGGAGAAAGGAGACAGTATGCCCAAGTACCTCACGAAGTTCATCCAATGTAGGGATGAGCTGGGAAGTGTGGGGGTGACTATAGATGACGAGGACTTGGTGAGCTTGACTCTCCTTGGGCTTCCGAAGAGTTGGCATTCCTATCAGGACTCTGTCAATGGTCGGGAGAAATTGCCAGGATGGGAGTGAATTTGGTCGGATCTTGTGCAAGAGGACATAAGGCGAAGTACTAGGGATGGATCTTCATCAAAGGCATCTGATGAAGATAATTTCACTTTGGCTACCAAAGCAAAGAAGGGGAAGAGAAAGAAAGCTTCTCATTCCGGTTCGAAAGGCAAGAAGCATGACATGTCCAAGGTGAAGTGCTTTCACTGTCACCAACACGGACATTATGCCACAAATTGTCTGCAGAAGAAGAAAAATAAGCAGGCTACTAGATCTGCAGCTGGAGAGGCCTTAGCCTCGCAGTTTGAGCTGGATTTTTCGCTGAACGCATGCTTGGTCTCAAGTGTGGCGGGATCAATATGGTTTCTGGACAGTGGTGTGTCTTTTCACATGACTAGAGATCGAGATTTGTTTACTGATCTGGATGAGAAAGATCTTGGAGTGCACATCGAGATGGGCAATTATGGTAGATACAGTGCGACCGGTATCGATACCATTTCCTTTGAGAGGGAGTCTAGTAAACCCTTCAGATTGAAGGAAGTGATGCATGTTCCAGGATTGAAGAAGAATCTTATCTCTGTGGCGATGTTAGAAGACAAGGGATATGATGTTGTCTTTTAGCGATTAGCGAGGAAAGGCTTTCTTGGCCCGCGTGCAAAGATGGCGGGTGAGGACTCGGAGGATGAGAGTCGAGTTAAGAATAACTATCAATTGCAGGTAGATGGCTGTGCAGCAATGGCAGGCAAGGCAGAAGGAGTGGTGAGCCGGGATGATGGCGAGTTGTGGCATCGGAGATTGGGCCACCTTCACCATGGAGCTTTGAAGACACTGCAGCAGATTTCTACTGGGCTTCCTAAAGGCACTCTTGTGCAGTCAGATCAGTGCAAGGGATGTACCTTGGGAAAAATTGTGAAAGCCACCTTTCACGAGAAAGATAGTCGCGCCACGACGATCCTTGAGAGAATTCACACAGACGTGTGTGGACCTTTCTCAGCAGCTTCGATAGCAAAGCACAGGTATTATGTGATATTTGTTGATGATTTTTCTCGTAAGTGCTGGATCTTCTTCATGCGGAGAAGGAGGAGAAGAGCGAGACATACCAAAGTTATGAGTTCAAGACGCTGGTTGAGAAGGAATCGGGGAAGCATGTGAAGGCTCTTAGGAGCGACAATGGTGGTGAATTCATCTCTGGCGAATTCAAAGACTTTTGCAGGGCAGAAGGGATTCGAAGAGAGCTCATAGCACCTCATAACCCACAGCAGAATGGGGTTGCTGAGCAGAAGAACAGAACGATCGTGGGTGCTGCACGGGCGATGTTGCATGATCAGGGCCTACCCATTCACTTGTGGGCGGAGGCATGTAATACTGCAGTATATGTGCAGAACCTTTTTCCTCACAGGATACTTGGCATGAGTACACCCGAGGAGGCGTTTTCTAGTAAGAGGCTTGATATTTCCCATTTGAGGATTTTTGGTTCACCTGTTTACATTCATGTGATGAAGGATGCCAAGAAGAAGCTAGAGCCGACTGCGGAGGTTGGGATATTTGTGGGGTACACTGATACGCCCCACAACTATCGTGTGTGTATGCCCTGCACAAGCCGATCGCAAGGCTGTTGTGCGGCGGGAATATCAAATTTCGGGAGGAGAAAGCCATGAAGCGTTCGCTTGAGAGGGAGCCACACTTGCCTACAGATGAGGGAAGCTAGTGGTTCCTAAGGATGAGAGTCGGGATGCTTGGATCGGCCCACGAGAGGAAGTTCATAGGTGAAGACCACTCATGCGGCGCCCACCATCAGTGGAGCGACGCACTATGTTGTGGCCGGCTCAAGATGCGAGAAGAAGGTTGTAGGACCACCTACGGCGCAACAGAGACCGAGACGATACAACGACCGATCTACTTGTTTGGTCGATTTAGTGTGTCCTAAATTGCTGCATTTAATTTGTCAATCCGGGAATCGTAAGCTGATGAAGTGCGGCGCACTATATGTGCAAGATAACCTCTTTCTTAACTTTTTGTCGTTTTTGGTCTTTCTAAGGTGAAATGGAAATTCTAAAATGAAAAACAAGTTTGGTTATATTTGTTCAAGGAAGTGATATCCCCTATAATGATTTACGTTGCGGAGGGAATACACATAGCTAACGCGACCGCACCGCGCGACCAGGAGTTGCGGAGCTACCAAGGCGGTGCGGAAGCACTTGATAACTGAATATGGAACAGAAAGAAGTACAGATGAAAGAGATACAGCAGCAAACAGGAAGTAGAACATGCAGACATCAGAAGAGAAGTCGGGAAAAGTCAGAGCAAAGACGCAGAGAAGCCGCCAGTCGCGACGAGCGGGTGAATAAAAGGCAATCACCCGGCTGATTTATGAGGATGGTTGGTTGATTGGTTGATCGGTTGCTGTTGCGGATGATTGAATGCAGGAGCAGCCGCGGAGGAATCAGACTTGTTCTCGCAATTGGTCTCTACTCTCTATGTTTTGTATTCTCTGTTCTTAGATCCATCTGTATCTGATTCATGAGTTATCAGAGAAAGAAGCTATGTAATCATGTACTCGGCTGAAGAATAATATAAAGAAGGATTGCTGTCTCTATGTTTGGGTTATGGGTTATGATGTGTTTACACTGCTTTAAAAATTTTAAGTTGCGACTGTCTGTCTACTTGATTGGTGATCTTGCATGAATATTCTGGTATATGTAATGGATTCTCTTTCTTTCTGTGGTTGCGGGTTTATTCCTCGTCTGTGATTTCTTCCCCTTTCCCATGTGGTCGCGGCACGCCTCGGGTGAGACGCTCTGTTCTTCCTGAGCAGAGTGAAAATTCCGGCGTGTTACTAGACTACACCGGACCCTTGTTGGCCTCAACCCTGTGAACCTGGGTCTTGCCCGCGAGACCTTATTTTTCGCCAACAAATGGTTCCGTTGCCGGGACCCGCATGTTCTGAGGGGATCTAGATCATGGTCTCGAGGATCTTGGAAGGAGCAATACGGCGATGGTGGGATGATCATCTTGACCATTTTATTACTCAGCAGGCGGAGCTGATTAAGAAAAAGGAGGCGGCGGTCAGGGAGCTTGTTCTTTTCTCTGACTCAGCTAGCGATACGTACGAAATTTTCTGGGGAAAGTTTCCCACGGATCTTTACAACTGGTTGCGGAGGTTACAAACGAAGGCGGCCCAAGAAGGCTTGCGGAGGATAAACCGCAGGTGGGCGCACGAAGACTTGGTAGCGCTACACCGGGTAGATACTGAACTAACCCGCGCAGTGGAGTTTTGGGTAAAGACCACGTTGGAAGGATACGTTGTGGAGTTTGCCGCTGAGTGCTACCAATCTTTCTCGAAGGCCGAGGCTGTGTTTCACTCAGGGCTGAGGGGAAAACTGTTGAAGGAAATTCCGTTGTGGATCAAAGCCCTAATGGTGGACAAAGGGTTGATTGAATTCCACAAAACGAGTATGGAAGCGTAAGCCACCCGTACTGGGGGAAGGATTGAGGGGACCGATGCTGTGTAGACTGTAGGAGTAGGGAACGGGGGATGGACGTTGAGGCCGCATGCAAGTTGCGGGAGTTGCGTGCACATCGGCGGGCACAGATCGCCGATAGGTGGCGAAGAAGGGTAATGAGAGATTTGAAGAGAAGGGAGATCGAGAAGAAGAACCAGAAGGAGGCGCCTCAGAGGACACGAACCATGGGATTGGATACCCGGACAGGAGACGGGACAGCAGCAGACGTACAGCGGGTGCATGGGAGCCCGAGGATGCGAGAAAGAGCAGTAACGATTAACACGGATAAGGAAAAGATGCAGCCCGAAGAAAGTTCCGATGATGAATGGTACGATGTAATGCAACAGATGTTTCAGGATTAGACGGCACCCACCCCTCCAGACAGCCCTACGTCGCACCGTCCGCATGGCCAGGATCCTGACCTTCCCCTGGTACTTTATCAACCTTTAAGAAATATTTTTGTTCAGTTACAAGCATTAAGTCAGTTATCTAGTAATTCAGCGGCGCCGGTAACGCCCAGTAGCAGCAGCGTTACGAGTAGTAGTTTTTTCCCTAGCGGGACTGTTACGCAACCAGGACCCGGAGGTTTTATCTTGGTTAATTCGCCGCCGGCATACATGGCTGGATCTTTCACCCGGTACCCAGAGTTCTCTGGCCGGGGAAACGACGATGTAGAACAACACCGGTATTTGTACGAAGCCATCTGGAGGGCTCGACAGACACCGGATGCAGGGAAGTTGATAGAGTTCCAAACCACGCTCAGAGAGAGAGCTCTGCGGTGGTTCATCAAGTGGTATGAGGCGCACCCTAATCCTGTAATTGCGGACGTAAAGCGGGATTTTGTCCGCGAATTCAAGCTCCCCCAGACGGACCAGCAGGGTCTGTCCGAGCTATGGGAAATTAAGCAGAAGGAAGGCGAGACCGCATGGGAGTTGATGCGGCGATTCAAGGACGCGATCGGGAAACTGAGCTACCCGATCGATCCAAACCACCAGAGGGACTGGTTCATCAAGGCTCTACTTCCCTTGACGCGAACCCCTCTCACTCAGCAGAAGATTGATAATCTGCAGGATGCTTTGGAGCAAGCCATGAAGATTGAAGCCATGGCGGGATACCCCCAGGAATACAGGGGGGGGCTGGCTCCGCAAGACCCTTCGCTGATAGGGTTGCAACACCAGATCGCCAGTTTGACGGAAAAGCTCAAGGAAATTCAGCCAGCAAGACCGGCGCGACCAAATGTTTGGTGTACTCATTGCCTGGTCGAGGGGCACGTCGCAACCGAATGTCCTCGGTTGCGCGGCGCGGGAGTTGGACCCTCAGTTGCGGCTATCCAGGGGGGGCCACCACCAGGGGGTGGCACGGCAATGAACCCGCAGGGGGTATACCAGACGCAACAGGCCTTTGCGGGGTTCCCACCGCAACCGGGGTCCTCCACCCCAGAATACTGCGAAATTTGCCGAACGATAGGGCATCCTCCTCGGATGTGCCCGATATTACAGAAGTACTCCACGGTGCCGAATAATGTATACTGCGAATTCTGTGTGTCCACGACGCACAACACGGAGCAGTGCAGGGCGCTAGACGCACTTGCGGATCGACTAGATCGGCCCTCGTACCGGGTCAACGAGGCTGCGAGGGGAAGAGGTGGCGGCATGCGGGGAGGCCGAACAGGAGGACGCGGGCCGGTAAAATGCTACAACTGTGACCAAGAGGGTCATGTGGCTCGCGAATGTCCCCTTCCGCGACGACCCTGGTGCTCCCAGTGCCGGGTCAACGCCCACGCCACTGAAGATTGCCCAGAACTCATTAAAAAGTGGGAAGAGCGGGCGCGGCAGAGGGCCACGAATCTGATAGGCTCAGAACCGCGAGGGGTCGCAACCCCTGACATGCAGAATGTTGCGATAATAACGAGAGGCGGAAAGAAGACTGGTGAGGATGCCCACGAGAAGGAGCCGATACGAGTGGTGCGGCCGGCATCCCCAAAGAAGTTGATTCGGCCCGAGGTGCAGAAGAAGTACTTTCAGGAGGCGGTTGAGGCATTCGCCCAGCTGCGAAAAGACGGAGGGCTGGAGGAGTCCCAGCTGCCGGAAACCAGGGATCAGAACGCCGCAGATGCTGTAGTTGCGGATTGGCTCAGGCTGTTTCTCAGGATTGTTGATGACACCGAACTATGGCAGCAGCTCAGACAGGTGTTGGACGGAGCACTGTAGGGGCGCGCAGAACCCAGAAACTTGGTAGACACTACGCCTCAATACGTGTAGCGTGTCAAGCGAAACAAGCAACGAACGGGCAAAGAATTTCGACTTAACACACAGATCGCAGGATTCCAAATCAGCGACACGATGTTGGACCTGGGGTCCGACGTCAACATATTGCCACGAAAGACATGGGAGGCTCTTGGAAAGCCCCGGCTCGCCTATTCCCCGATCCAACTTAGGATGGCGAACCAGTACTGTATTTTGCGAATCGGCCGACTCGAGGGTGTCGAGGTTGATGTTGCGGGAGTAAAGACATATGCCGACTTTGAAGTTATTGATATCATGGGCGATAAGGACCCCTATCCTGCTTTACTTGGTATTGATTGGGCTTTTGAGAATTATGCGATCATCGATCTCAAGAAGGAGCTGATGATTTTTGAGGATGGGGAGGTACGGGTGACTCAGCCTCTCGACCCATATCAGGGACCGCAATACACAGAACCGGTGGATAGTCGGGAGGACGCTCAGATAATGGACCACCTCTATCAGATGACCGTCGGGAGGCGGGACGATTATATCAACCCGACCGCAACAGGATCTATCAGTTGGCGGAGTGTGCAGAGCTCGGAACTCGGATCCGAGCTTGCATGGGAATATTGTCAGCAAGGGGGATACGAGACCACCACGCGGCGATGCGCCGCCATCGCGCAGGTCCGGTGGGTGGGGACCGAGATCCGCGGGTACCCCACGTTGTCAAACATGCAAGCAATAAATACTTTTATCCTCAAGGTGGAAGACCGGGTCCCAGAAGAATGCCGGATACCCCTGTTAGATGTGGCTCTGAAGTCAACATCAGGACGATGGTGGAACAATCACCGAAACACTCTGCTGCGATGGGAGCTGGTGGCGGATGCACTACGGGCATGCTTCAAAGAGGATGAAGGGCCCTGCACTGCACTTAAACACCATGGAGATTCAGACCCGCGACAGCACTTGCGGGCGTGCGAGGAACAGTGGCGCAGCACCAGCTACCCTGAGGAGTTGTGGGTCCACAGATTTATACACTCCCTGGGTACAATCCCCCAGGCCTGGTACCTAGCGGAAGAACGGAAACGGGGAACCCGCTCTTGGCAAGAAGTTGCGGAGAAGTTCGTCCAGAGTTTCTCATTCGAAGGGGAGACGGCACAGGAATCTCAGGCCCTACACGCCGTCAAGGAGGTTCTGTTTTGCCGCCATCCCGAGCCCACTGAGGGACCGGTGGCGTCACGTTCAGGGGTGAAGAGCGAGTTGGTTTGCCAACGGGTTGACGGCGAACCAGGGGACGACAGTTTGGAGGACCTGAGGCATCTCCATTTTGATGAAAAGGAGGGCGAGCGCAGTGTCCGCGACGAGCCAACGACAGAAGGAGTCCATTTGCAGCCCCTAAAGACAACGAAGCTGAACATAGGAACGGAGGAGAAACCGAAACTGGCAACGGTGGGAGATTACTGGGACGCGGAGACGACCAGAGAAATTTTCAGCCTCCTCCGGGAGTATGAAGATCTATTCCCCTCTTCAGTTGCGGACCTGAAGGGGATCAAATGGGATTTGGGTGAGATGCGCATCACACTAAAACCAGGAGCCAGGCCGGTCAAGCACCGACCCTACCGGTTAAATCCACGCATCAAAGAGAAGGTAAAGATGGAGATCGACAAAATGCTGGCTGCAGGTATCATTTTTCCTGTAGAAGAAGCTGAGTGGGTAAGTCCCATTGTCATCCAGAACAAGAAGGATAAAGCGGAAATTCGGGTCTGCGTAGATTACCGGAGTTTGAATAATGCTTGTATTCACGATCCGTTTCCCACTCCCTTCAGCGACGAAGTACTAGATCATGTCACGGGAAACGAAGCTTACTCTTTCACGGATGGATTTTCGGGCTACCATCAGGTGCGCATCGCTGAAGAGGACAAGGCAAAGACGACATTCACAACCGAGTGGGGATCATTCACATACCATGTCATGCCGTTTGGACTGAAGAACGCGCCAGCCGTGTTTTCCCGGATTGTTATTGCTGCTTTCCGGGAGTATATTCACAAATTCCTGGAAGTCTATATGGATGATTGGACCGTTTACAGCCTGCTGAAGAAACACGCCTCCCTGTTGCATGTTATGTTCGATCGGTGTCGCCAGCTGCAGATTTCCTTGAATTTGAAGAAATGTATTTTTGCAGTACCATTCGGCACACTCTTGGGTCACGTGGTGTGTAAGCAAGGGGTCTGCGTTGATCCCGCCAAGGTCGCGGTTATTGTCCACATGGAGGCCCCCGAGAACGTGAAACAGTTGCGGGCATTGCTCGGCCACACTGGATACTATAGGCGTTTTATCCGCAACTACGCCAAAATCACTGCCCCTTTGGAGAAACTGTTGCGGAAGTCGGAAGCTTTTGAATGGACAGCAGAGTGCAGGAAGGCACTGGACGCGTTAAAAGAGAAATTGGCGACGGCACCCATTCTCGTTCATCCAAACTGGGACAAGCAGTTCCACGTACACATTGATGCGTCCGGGATTGCACTTGGCGCCGTATTAGCGCAACCCGGGGAAACCACAGTTGACCACCCGGTATACTTCGCCAGCCGACGCCTATCTCATGCGGAGAAGAATTATACCACGACCGAGCGGGAGGCGCTGGCAATGGTGTACTCTCTCCGTGTTCAGCCACTTTCATCTTTTCGGCGGACAAAGGTTCTCGAGGATTACACGCCGCTTCAAAAACGCCACTTGGTTGTCCGGGCGGCCGATTATCAATTGATCGTAGGGCAGCTGTACAAGCTGGGCCTGGATGAGGTGTTGCGCAGGTGTGTTCTTGACCATGAACGGGAAGCGGTGATGTGGGAATGTCACAGCGGAGTTGCGGGAGGACACGTGGGGGCTAAACCCACCGCAAGGAAGGTACTTCAAGCTGGTCTATGGTGGCCGACGGTGCATGCAGATTGTAAGGCCTATGTGAAACGTTGCGATATTTGTCAGAGGACGGGACGGCCTTCGCACAGAGATGAGCTTCCGCTGCACCCCGTGCATGTGTTGCGGCCATTTGAGAAGTGGGCTGTCGATTTTGTAGGGCCCATTGCCCCAGTTGCTCGCCATTCCAAAGCTCGGTACATCATTACGGCGACTGATTATCTCACGAGATGGGCTGAAGCAGCAGCGGTACGTGACTGCTCCGCTGAGACCGCTGCTCGGTTCATCTTTGAAAACATCATCAGCCGCTTTGGCTGCCCACGCAGCCTGACCAGTGATCAAGGCACGCATTTCATTAATGCCACGGTCAAATCGCTCCTGGAGACATTTATGATACAACATCATAAGAGCAGTCCATACCACCCGCAGGCTAACGGCACGGTGGAAGCCTTCAATAAGATTCCGGAGAAGGGCTTGACGAAAATCTGCAACGCTCAGCGGGATGATTGGGATGAGCGGATACCAGCGACATTATGGGCTTACCGGACCACGGTAAAACGTTTGACAAACCAGACGCCATTCCAGTTGGTGTACGGTCGGGAAGCTGTGATTCCCGCCGAGTTCACCGTCTCCAGCCTTTTGATCGCAACGTCCCTTCACTTCTCATAGGATGCGTCACTGCAGGAACGACTCCACGAGCTACAAGAGCTGGACGAAGCTCGGTTTCTTGCGGAATTCCATCAGAAGGTTCAGAAGGCCAAACAGAAAGCGTGGCACGACCGCCACATCAAGACTAAAACTTTCCAAGTTGGCGGCAAAGTTCTCTTGTACGACAGCCGGTTCCAGAAGTTTCCAGGCAAGCTCCAGATGCATTGGCTAGGACCGTACTTTGTTATCGAGATCCGCGACTCAGGAGCCGTTCGATTGGCACAATTGGACGGCTCAGTTCTTCCCGGATGGGTGAATGGCGCACGCCTGAAGCCCTACCAGGAGTAGGTACCTTCTCCCTTTCCATCAATAACTCTCGCAACCGAGAGCACCCGTAGAGTAGCGTAGTTGAATAACTCTCCCGCAACCGGGATGAGCATAGTTAGTCTTTTCCATTCCTTTGCAGTCAGTCAAATAAACCGTCAGTTGCGGCATCCATACCGCAACCGCCCATGGCGCGGAGCGGGCCAGTCCAGCGTGTCGCAACGCCAGTCCAGCGTGGCGGCGCGCCAACCCAGTCGGACGCCGCTCCCAGTCCAGCGTGTCTTGCACGAAGGATCTGTCCTCGTGCCAGCGTCAGTCCAGGTCATAACCGTCAGTCCTTTTGTCAGTCCGTAGGATAGCTCAGATTTTGGTCATAAATTCCCTTAATGGACAGTAATCATACCGTAATCATTCCCCATCAGCCGCAGTTCTCTCCGCCGTCAGGTACGCCCATCGTCCAAAGCCGCCGTCAGCAACTGTCAGCTTACACACAGGCCCGCGATTGATCACACGATTATCGCAGGCAAGCATGATAGCAAAAATTAAATGCCGTTATGGAGTCTCATCAACCCCGCGCGTGCCAGCGGATGGCCCAATTTTGCATGAAGGCTATCGGCGCCGGGATGACGGACCAATTCAGTTTGGAAATTTCAGCGACTCCCGAGCACTTGCAGCCTCAGAGCACTCAGAACTTAGCAGGGAGCTCCAGACGAATCCTCCAGGTCTATCAGAGACGCGCCAAGATGCCGAGAGCTTTTCTCTCCGTCCCAGAACCGGTGCTGGATCACAGAATTCACCGGCTCGAATTATCACTGGTCGGCAAGTACGACAATGCGCCCTGCATGGACGCTAACTTGTCCGACCCGGCTGAGTTTCCCCATCTGCATTGGCAGACGTTCATGGAACACCGCTATACACCAGGGAGCAGCTCTAACAGTCGGATGAAGGACGAATTCCGGGGTCTTCAATAGTCGACGTTGATGAATTTACGCAGTCTCCCCGTCTTCGGCACCACCGGACCAGTTCTGCAATGCACCCGGTTCCTCCTCAGTCGGGTGCAGAACGGGTCCCTGTGGTTGAACGAGGAGATTCCAATCCATGCAGTAGATATTAGTCGGCTTACGGGGCTATGTCAATTTGGGGCAGATGTTTCCTCTGCGGGGCAGACGGCCTCCAAACGCGCCCGGAAATCGGCCGAGGCGGACCTGTACACCAAATACGGTACTCGCCGAGGTGGCAAGGGTGCCAAAATAGACCTGATCAATGTACCAGAAATCCGGTTTGCTTGCTATCTGATAGCGAGCAAGACCATGCGCCACTACACCAAGGGCGAGTGCACCTTGGACACAATTTCTATTGCGGAGTACTGCGTCAAAGGGGCCCGATTGAATTGGAGCGCGTTCGTGCTGAAGGAACTCTTCGCGGCCTGCGAAGACAATTACAGACGGACCACCAGTTTTATCTATGGCTACTTGCTCCTAGCCTTCGCCATGTGGAAATGGCATGTTCCTCCGATTCGGACACCAGCGGAACTCAACGGGGGCCAACCGTTCGCGATGCGATACTCCCCCTGGCAGGTGTCCACGGCCCCCAGCAGCAAGCAGGTGAACGCGGAGGCGTTCCGCGAATGGTACAGGATGATGGTCGCTGTGGTGGCCTCTACGCAGCGGGTACCCCGGAACCTGCTGGATGAATACAGCGAACAAGTGTGGTTTGGCGTCAGCCATAATCACACTTTCATCCGGCCGGCTTGTGTCCCGCACCACACATTTCACATGGCGCCCTTGCGGTTTCAGCTGACCGACAGTATCTTCCACAGAGAGGTTTTAACATGGCCGGGGGTCGTTCGGCACGTTCAGGATGGAGTAATCCGATATAACTTTGATGGGATGCGGGCGGCCCAGCAGCCTGCCGCGACCAGTGCCGGGGAATCTTCCACAGTCGCGGTAGCGATAACCACAGAGGCCGCCGGGAGCGCAGCGACCCTGCCCGAGGCACTGGTCCCCATTGTGGAGCATATGAACGACCAAGTCCGGAGACTCAACGTGGCCACCCAGGTTGTTTCTAGTAGCGCCCCTATATTTCCTTCCTTTAATGAATTTCTTATTAACCGGTCACTTGGTCTCTCCCACACTGCTTCCCTCACTTCCCCAATTCCCACTTCCCTGTTCACTTCTGCCACCCCCATCATCACGACAATGGGTGAACCGGGGCCCGAACCTGATTCCTCTGGGCCACCCCCTCCCAAGCGGGCCCGTATTGCAGATCCCGTGGTGGACCTTACGGAGGATGATCCGCCAGTCACGCCGCCCACAGCTACCTTGATCCCGGAGGAACCGCTGATTGACCCAGCGGATTACCTCAACCTTCGTTTCCCTCCCTCCTCGGTAACTCCATCCACCGCCCCCTCCACCAAATAGTACCACACGCCACTTCAAATCTCCCGTAGTGCGCCGACGCATGGAAAAAGAAGACAACAAAGTGTCGAAGGATTCTGTTGGAAGGTGTGAAGGATCACATAATGTCCAGCCTTCATGGTAAAGCTTCTCCATTATTGATGTGGAAATCTTTGATAGATTTATTCCAAAGCAAGAGCAACTAGAGGAAGTTGGCGCTCAAGGATAAACTCAGAAACATAAAAATGGAGAAAGGCGACAATATGCCCAAGTACCTCACGAAGTTCATCCAATGCAAGGATGAGCTGGGAAGTGTGGGGGTTATTTTTGATAACAAGGACTTGGTGAGCTTGGCTCTCCTTGGGCTTTCGAAGAGTTGGCATTCCTATCAGGACTCTGTCAATGGTCGGGAGAAATTTCCAGGATGGGAGCGACTTTGGTCAGATCTTGTGCAAGATGAGATAAGGTGAAGTACCAAGGATGGATCTTCATCAAAGAACTCTGACGAAGAAAATTGTGCTTTGGCTGCCAAAGAAAAGAAGGGGAAGAGCAAGAAAGCTTCTCATTCTGGTTCGAAAGGTAAGAAGCAGGACATGTCCAAGGTGAAGTGCTTTCACTGTCACCAACACGGACATTACGCCACTAGTTGTCCACAGAAGAAGAAAAATAAGCAGCATGTTGGATCTGCAGCTGGAGAGGCCTTAGCCTCGCATTTTGAGCTGGATTTTTCGCTGATTACATGCTTGGTCTCAAGTGTGATGGGTTCAGTGTGGTTTCTTGGCAGTGGTGCGTCTTTTCACATGACAGGAGATCGATATTTTTTTACTGATCTGGATGAGAAAGATCTTGGAGTGCACATCGAGATGGGCGATGATGGTAGATACAGTGTGATCAGTATCGGTACCATTTCCTTTGAGAGGGAGTCTAGTAAACCATTTGTATTGAAGGAAGTGATGCGTGTTCCAGGATTGAAGAAAAATCTTATCTCTGTGGTGATGTTAGGAGACAAGGGATATGATGTTGTCTTTAGCGAGGGAAAGGATTTCCTATGCAGTAAGGAAACTAGTGAGACCCAGAGGATAGGGGTTCAAGTTAAGAACCTTTATCAATTGCAGGTAGATGGCTACACAGCAATGGCAGGCAAGGTAGAAGGAGTGGTGAGCCGGGATGATGGCGAGTCGTGGCACCGGAGATTGGGCCGCCTTCACCATGGAGCTTTGAAGATACTGCAGTAGATTTCTACTGGGCTTCCTAAGGGTACTCTTGGACAGTCATATTAGTGCAAGGGATGTACCTTGGGAAAATTTATGAAAGCCACCTTTCACGAGAAGGACATTCACACCACGATGATCCTTGAGATAATTCACACAGACGTGTGTGGACCTTTCTCAGTAGCTTCGACAGCAAAGCACAGGTATTATGTGATATTTGTTGATGATTTTTCTCGTAAGTGCTGGATCTTCCTCATGCAGAAGAAGAGCGAGACATACTCAAAGTTCTGTGAGTTCAAGGCACTAGTTGAGAAAGAATCAGGGAAGCAGGTGAAGGCTCTTAGGAGCGACAATGGTGGTGAATTCATCTCTGGCGAATTCAAGGAATTTTGCAGCACAAAAGGAATTCGAAGAGAGCTCATAGCACCTCATAACCCACAGCAAAACGGGGTTGCTGAGCGGAAGAACAGAAAGATCGTGGGTGCTGCACGGGCGATGTTGCATGATCAGGGCCTACCCATTCACTTGTGGGCAGAGGCATGCAATACTGTAGTATATGTGCAGAACCATTGTCCTCACAGAATACTTGGCATGAGTACACCCGAGGAGGCGTTTTTTGGTAAGAGGCCTGATATTTCCCATTTGAGGATTTTTGGTTCACCTGTTTACATTCATGTGACTAAGGATGCTAGGAAGAAGCTGGAGCCGACTGCAGAGGTTGGGATATTCGTGGGGTACACTGATACACCCCACAACTATCATGTGTATTTGCCAGCTAGTTGGGATTAGTTAACTAACTAATCAACTAGATATGAGTGGAGTAAATTAAATAATATTTAATTTACTAAATATTAACTCATTAGTCAACTCAAGAACACTTCAGTTCACTACAGTGCATGATCGGTTCAGTGGAGACCAGTGGAAGAGGTAGATGAAAGGGTGAGTAAAGCTATCAGTTGGTAGATTGGTTTTGCATGAGATTTGCATTACACTTGGAGGAATTGTCCATGACAATTACGCAATCAAGGCAAGGGGATTCGAACCTTGAACCTCTTCATATACAGGCCATGATTGCGCGATAGAGGCAAGGCAGTTAGTGGTGTGTTTTGAACCCGAGACTTGTTCAAAACCAAGCTAGATTGTGAGTAACTTCATGAGAGAGTACTGAGTACTTGTGAGGAGTATTGTACTTGTTTGGTTACTTGATTTCTCCATTATAATATACACAATAGCTGCGGGGTTTTCGGCTATAGGCTTTCCCCATACATACTGAGTTAATGTGTGATTGAATTGATGTGAGATTGCTTCTGTTATTTCCGCATGTGACAATTAATTGTAGAAGAAGGTTATGTGTTATGTATGCAATTCGAAATTGATATATGACCAGGTTAATCTTCGGTGAATAAGTGATTTATTCAGCTAATTTCTACGGGATGTGGATCAGCCACAAGATGAGGTTCATGGAGTGGAAGAGACCACTCAGGCAGCGCCAACCATCAGAGGGCGGAAGCGCACTACAGAAGCTGAGCGACTGGCTCAAGATGCAGAGAAGGTTGTAGGAGCACCTACATCACAGCGCAGACATAGACAGTCACCTGATCGGTACACTAGATACATGGCTCTTGTGAGCAAGTGTATTGTGACAGAGCCATCCTCTTTCGAGGAAGCCGTGGAGGACCCCGCATGGGTAGATGCCATGGTGGAAGAGTATGATTCGATTGTCAGAAACAGTGCATGGGAGATTGTCCCGAGGCCGGAGGGGAAATCAGTGGTGGGTTTGAGATGGATCTACAAAGTGAAGCAGGCAGCTGACGGGAGTGTGGAGAAGTAAAAGGCAAGATTTGTTGCCTGAGGCTTTTCACAGATTGAGGGGATCGATTATGAGGAGACCTTTGCACCTGTCACAAGGTATTCTTCCATATGGACGATTCTTGCTCTCTCAGCGCAGATGGGGTGGCACATTCATCAGATGGATGTGAAGACTGTGTTCCTCAACGGAGTCATTGAGGAGGAGGTGTACATAGAGCAGCCCGAAGGTTTCGAGATCTTCAGCAGCGAGTCGCATGTGTGTAGGCTCAAGAGAGCGTTGTATGGGTTAAAACAAGCACCTCGTGCTTGGTACACACGGATAGACAGTTATTTCACCGGACTTGGATTCTCCAAGAGTGAGGCGGATCCTAACCTATACCAGATTGTGGTGAAGGGTAAGTTGCTGATCATTGTACTTTATGTAGATGATTTTATTTTGACAGGTGATGAGCTATTGATACTCTCATGCAAGGAGGATCTTGCAAAAGAGTTTGAGATGAAGGACTTGGGCCTCCTTCATTATTTCCTGGGATTGGAAATTTGGCAGCGCAGTGGTGGAATGTTTGTTTCTCAGGGTAAGTATGCTCGGGAGATACTGGAGAAGTTCAACATGCATGGCTGCAAGCCTGTTGATACTCCTCTTCCTGGTGGTTGGAGGAAGGAGGATGCTACTTCAGCGGAGGTAGTGGATGCCACTGTTTATCGACAGTTGGTGGGGTCGCTCATGTATCTGGTCAATACACGACCCGACATATGCTATGCTGTTAACCAGCTTTCACAAGCTATGGTTAAGCCTACCAAGCTCTTCTGGAAGGCAGGCAAGCATGTATTGAGATATCTCAGAGGCACATCGGGATATGGATTATGGTACAGACAATCGGATGAGGTGAAGCTATGTGGCTTCACGGATGCAGATTGAGCAGGGAGCCCAACGGATAGAAAGAGCACATCTAGAGGGATTTTCAGTATCGGGTCGACAACAGTTTCTTGGTACAGCAGGAAGCAGAGATCCGTGGCACTCAGTTCAGCAGAGGCCGAGTATATGGCAGCGAGTTTGGCTGCATGCGAGGCTATATGGATGAGGAAGATCCTGGTCGGGTTTTTCGGTTCACACTTAGAGCCTACTGTGATTTATTGTGATAATCAGAGTTGCATCAAACTCTCGGTTAATCCAGTATTTCATGATATATCTAAACACATTGACATCCGGTATCATCATATCAGAGATTGTGTGCAGCGGAAGATCATGTTACTTTCATACATTCCTACGGAGGATCAGGATGCTGATATCTTGACGAAGGCGCTCACCAGGAGAAAATTCGAATACCACGGGGGCAGGATAGGGGTTGCAGATAATCCTTATCTTGTTGAGAGGGAGTGTTGAGATTGCAACAAGATGATGAGCTTAGTGGAAAGAAGTCGCCTTCACTAAGTGGGCCCGCAGGCTATTTTTGGCGCAAAGTCTATTTTTAGACTATGTCTATTTTTAGACATATGGATCATGTTCTATGAGTTGCGGGATGCTATTTGTGGATGGTTGGTCAAGTTGGAAAAATAGATGGACTTCTATTTTTAGACATATTGGGCGGAATCTATTTTTAGATTGCCAGTCTAAAAACAGATATGTCGAATATTATTAGCTCTTAATAATATTTGGACTCTAAACATTATCTTATTCTCTTGGAGCACTTCAGTTAAGTGCACGGATGTGGCACAGGAGCTGACAGAAGGAATTACGCTATTCCTGAGGGTTAAGTGGAGCTATTGCATGGATACTTCAGTTAGAACTCATGTGACAGAGTTTGGTGGAGTTGATTGAGGAAGTTAGTGGAGTTGTATTTAGTTTAACTAATCTAAACATAGTTGAGCTATTTGTATTCAGTTTAACTAATTGATACAATTAGTGAGAGTGGTGTGAATTAATTATTCATTAATTCACTAATTATAAACTCATTAATCAACTAAAGAATGCATCAGTTAACTTCAGTGCATGGACAGTTTCAGTGGAGACCAGTGCAGAAATAGGTGAAAGAGCAGGTTAACTATCGGTTGTGACTATACAGTTGCTATTTGCAACACACAGATAGGTGGAGAAGCCCATGAGGATTGCGCAGTACAAGCCAGGTGGTTTATCTATTTAATGAAGCCATCCCATAGCATTGAAAACACAATAGAGGTTGGCTATCAAGTGGCAAAAGATTGGAGCATGTGTTTTGCTAGATCTAGCTTGATAGTGTGTAGAAATTGAGGGTGTGCATGAGAGCTTGTGAGGAGATTTTGTACTATGATTGTTGCATGATCTCCATGACATATAATATACAGATAGTTGAGGTTTTCAGCTTTAATATTTCCCATTAAATACTGTGTTCATATGTGTGATTGTTTGTGGGTCTAATTTATACATGCAATTGATTTTATTTCCGCACGTGATGATCAATGGTAGAAGAGATTCTGTATTATGCATGAAGCTAAAATAGTGTGTGATCAGGAGAATCTTGGTGAATAATATCTCAGCTATTCAAATTTCTACAAGAATTACATATGATTTCTAATGATGAAGGATCAAAACACGATGACTACATGACAGCGATGATATGTGATGATTTGTGATGATGATTAAAGATACCAGAATGGCATATTGCTCGATGAATAGATATTGGTAGGTGGAATTCTCCCTAGTTGATAAGGAGTGTTAAAATTAAGCAGCTGTGGTCAAATTCCACTTTAGACATATCATGTGATGAATATAATAATTGCAATATATTCCTCTTTTCGAGAGGACCAAAATAGATCTAAATATCACCTTATTTGGTTAAGCGAAAATTCATTGATTGTAGAATCTGGATTATCCACAGTATCATAAAACGATTGTCGACGTTTCGAATCCCAACTGGGATCCATATTCACGACCTTCTTTCATCCTTCATTCATTTCTCGTCCTGAAGATGGATCCCTGTTGGGATTCGAAACGTCGACAATTGTTTTATGATATTGTGGATAACTCGGATTCTGCAATAAAAAAAAACCACGGAAATTGATTTTTGAATTATTTTATTTATTAATGTATAATGGAATGGGTCGGCCTAAGTATATGTGGAATTGGTTGAGTCAGCATTAACCTAAGTGGACCCTCATGAAAGCCTATAAATAGAAGTGAGCTCAAGCTCATTCTCACACTTAGATATAGCTATCTTCTACTCTCGTATTTTGTCTTGGCTCGCACAGGTTTGATGAAAGGAGTTCACACAGGGTCTGGAATCACAAGCGGGAGGCTCACTCTGATCTAGGGTTTTCTAGATATTAGTCACAGGCTTGTACAGAGCTTTATTGGCCATATCCACATGCATAAAGTACTATGGTAGTGGCTAGGGACCCATAGCCTCAGGCACAGGGTGTCATGGTAGCAGCTAGGGCCTCAGAAGGAAAATCGGGTTGTGCTCACCCATAGCCACAGGCACATAGTGCTATGGTAGTGGATAGGGATATGTAGCTGCAAGAAAAAAGTGTTATGGTAGTGGCTAAGGACCCATAGATCTAGGCACAAGGTGTCATGGTAGCGTCTAGGGCCTTAGAAGGCAGATTGGGCTGCGCTTACCTTTAGTCGCAGGCACAAAGTGTTATGGTAGTGGCTAGGGACCCATGGCCATAGGCAAAAAGTGTTATGGTAGCAGTTAGGGCCTCAAAACTGAAACTATAGTACTCTGAAGTTTCCGCTTAGTGACAACAATTTTCAACAGTTAACTATAGTCAGTGACAGTGCATTACAGTTCTCAAAATCAAGATCCTTTAGTATAAGTATAATTAAGGTTATACTATGGATGTGCTAGTTGTTTTATTGAGTTATGAATATATGGATCAATGGATCATTGTACTATTGTTTGCTGAATCATTTGATGACGAACTAAGAAGAATAATTTGCAAGGGTTTTCCCCATAGTGGGTTTTTCCCTTGTCTTGGACCAATCCCGGTGTCTCTATGTGTGCATGATTTTAATCCTTTGTCCCTTTATGTTTTGATGCATAGATGATGATGATGTTATTGTTATTTATACATAGTTGCATATGATGATGGCTAATAGTGTAAATCTGAATAATGATATAATGATATGGGGTGAACTTAATGTGTTAATGAAAAAATGCAACTATCATAGAAAAGATCAATGTAGCCCTATGAAAAAATAAAATTGGGAACATCACATATATATCTGATATTAGCCAAACCAAGATTTTCTTTTTTCCTCGAGAAAAAAGCGTAATTTCATTACTACAGGTGAGTACAAAATTACATTGTGATTCACATGTATATGTGATCAAAGATATACAAACATATATAGTTTGTGGACAATGCACCGGTTACAAATTGAAAAGAATTCCTGTACAGAGTCAGGTTCTGGCAGATAACCCAAACCTATTTTAAAACATGCTGATCAAAAATTGGATAGATAAAACAAACTCTGCTATGCACTAGCAGAAACAGCACTAACACGTTCAGATAACTAGCGCTGCCTAGAATTTAAAGCTCCTAGAAATCCTCATATAGCAATTATATCCCAATCGATCTAAACCCTCAAGTTTGCACCCTAACAATGAGAAAAAAAACACAGCACTGTAGTAATATTGTGAAGAAACAACGCCAGAGAGATGTCACTGTCTTTTTGAGTCATTTTCTGTTATGAACAACCCACAGAAGCGGCCCTTCTGGCAAGAGAAACCAAAAACCATGTTTGCAACCACCGGTACCAGTTTTAGTAAAAAAACGCACACCAAAAAATAGTCCATAACTGATATGTGTCGTATCTATGGAAAAAACCGTCCCACAACAGACCGCCCAAGTGTAACCAAAAGTAACCAAGTGTGAATCCTCGTTCAATTTCACCAAGTGTAACCAAGTGTGAATCCTCAGGCAATTAGACCCAGTGTGAATCCTCGGGCAATTAGACCAAGTGTAACCAAGTGTGAATCCTCATTCAATTTCACAAAAACATTTGTGTAAAGGAACCACCATGTGTTAGCCTCTTTGAATGCAAGTTTTGAGCAGACCAACTATGGAGATCATTAGCCTCTCAGTCAAATAAGGATGGATGTAAAAAATCAGTAGTGCCTCCATCCTGATGTTCACAGATTCTCCAGAAACCTTCATCCTGCAGAAGCCCCCTCTTTGAGGCTCAATCAGCAAAACCATTATTCTCTCGATAAATATGCAGGCAGGAGAAAGAATCAAGTGAGCGGAGGATCTCCTTAATGGAACAGAGCAAGTTTTGAAGGTGATGAACTCCGCACTGCTGAATACCATTAATCCAATTAATCACATTCAAGGAGTCCCCATAGAAATTTAACACACGGCAACCTTTCTCCACCGCGAACATCAGAAGGATCTTGAGGCTCAGTGTTTTAGCATAATTGTTTGTACCTACTCCAAGCCCAACCGAGATCTCAAACCAATGTGCGTCCGACAGATACAGCAGGGCCCCCCCACCACAGACATTTTGCTGCATAGCCCCATCAAAAAAGCCCCAAGGATTCATCCTATCAATATCCAATCGTAGGACCTCCCTTTGATTGGCAGCCTGAATGTGGATAGGAAAAGAAGAGTGCAGTCCTATGGTCATTGCCCCAACGATCTCTGGAGTGCTAACCATCCCATCAAATAGTAGCCGATTACGTGCCAACCAACAGCCCCAGATGACAAGGAGGGGCAAAGATTTTATATTCTGTTCAGCATAAGACCCCCACCACGAATCCCATGCATGAGACAGAGATACTCCTTCCCATCTACAGAGAATACCCAGTAATCTGGAACATTCCAGCCAGACACCTCTATTGAAAGGACAGCTGAGGAAGAGATGATTAACTGATTCCAAATCAGAGTGACACAAACTGCACCAACCTGGACCCTGAAAACCTCTGTGTTGTAGCACATCCCACGTGGGGACTTTATTTTCAAGAACACACCACATGAAAAGGCGAGTATTAGGAAGGAAATTTAGTTTCCAGAGTTTTTTCCACCACCACCGCTCCTCACCCAAGACAGCCCCAGTACTAAGTTTTGTGTAACCAGCTTTGGGGGAATATATCCCCGAAGAATCATAATCCCAAGCAATCATATCCTCCCTATCCTGCAGAAAAATATGTGCCTGCTTTAAAGCACGGATATAAATATCCAAAGCCCTCTCGTCTTGTTCATCCAGCCCCAACGAAGAGGCCAAAATCCAAGGCTGAATGCCCAGCCTTCTCCTAACCGGATCAGCAAGTTGGGAGAGAAAAGTAATCCCCCTCAGACTTAAAGCTTCCACTGTACGCCTAGGAAAGAGGTGTTGTATTTCACTACCCAACCAAGGGTCCTCACCAACCCGAAGCTTCCTGCCACTACCCACATCCCAGGCCAGACTTGTTTCCAAAATATGAAATGACTTAACAAGTGCCTTCCAAATCACCGAGCCACCAGCAAAGGATTTTCTAGGATTCCTTATCCAATCCACAATAGAGAATGGAGCAATATATTTCTGACTGATCACCTGAGTCCAAAGACTATCAACATTGATAAGCCTCCACCCACTCTTTGCAGCAAGGGCCTGAGCAAAGAGAAAAATATTTTTCAATCCCCATCCTCCCATCCCTTTCGGGACAACAATTTTCTCCCACTGGACCCAAGGGGTCACCAAAGAGTCCTGTTTCCCGCTCCATAGGAAACGAAAGCAAATCCTCCTGGCAGCCTCCAGAATACCCTTTGGAATCCAAGACAAAGACAACCAATAGACTGGGATAGCCTCCAAAACAGACTTAACTAAAGTCAACCGCCCAGCTCTGGACAACCATTTATGGGACCAAACTCTTAAACGTTTTTCCAACTTTTCCAGCAGCCAGCTCCAGTCAAGTTTTCTATAATCATTGGGTTTTAAGTGGAACCCCAAATAGTTCAGCCCACCATCCAAAGCAGCATGATTATAAGAAAAGATCCTCCTGAACTCACGTCTCTCTTCATCCCTCAGAAGATGAGTAGTGATGGAGGACTTATCAGCGTTCACAATCATACCAGTAGCCGTGCTAAACAGATCTAAAATCTTAGCAATAGTGTTTGCATCACGCACCGATCCAGAGCAAAAAATTAATACGTCATCTACAAATAGTAAATGTGTGATGAAAAAATTTGTAGCAACCTGTATGCCCTTCAAGGAACCCTGTCTCTTAGCATCCTGAAGAGCTCTGCTCAAACCCTCAGCAATCAATAAAAACAAAAGGGGAGAAAGGGGGCAGCCTTGGCGCAGACCCCTTTCAGCATGAAAAAAAGGAGAGGCAACCCCATTAATTAAAACTGAGAAAGAGACAGTGGTAATACAGCTCATAATCCATCTTATAAAGCCTATGCCAAAACCAAGGTGAGTCAGAAGCATACGAATATATAACCAGCTTACCCGATCATATGCTTTGGAGAGATCTATTTTCAGCACAGTCCCTTTGAGGTGCTTTGTCTTCATGCTGTGGAGGGCCTCTTGAGCAGTTCCGATTGCTTCATGTATTTGACGACCTTCCAGGAAACCGAATTGTTCTCCAGAGATATGAGTAGACAAAATGCTTTTGAGTCTTCTCGCAGCCACCTTGGCTATCACTTTGTAAATAAAGTTGCACAGAGAGATAGGGCGAAAATTGGCCAAAGAAGAGGGATTATCCACTTTCGGGATTAGAGCTATGAAAGTGGAGTTAAAGCAAGCGGGAATCCGCCCTGAAATTCTGATATCCTCCACAACTTTCATCAAATCTGTCCCTAAAACCTCAAAAAGAGCCAAGAAAAACTCGATGGACCAACCGTCAGGACCAAGACTTTTATCTTTTTGGAAACTATGAAGTACCTCCTTTAACTCCTTCTCAGAAACCTCAGCCATCAGAGATCTGTTATCAGCCTCCTCCACAAATCTTGGAAAGAACTGTGCAACTCTTATGACTTCCACAAGTGATGCATGAGCTGGGGCTTTACAGAGATCCTTAAAGTGGTCAACCCCCAGCTTAGCTTTAGCCTCAAATGTGGCGTGCTCATTGCCCTGACCATCTCTTAAGCTCCAAATAGTATTAGCCGCCTTTCGACCACGAGCGTAAGCATGAAAAAATTTTGTATTATCATCCCCACTTGCCAGCCATGTGGCCCTACTTTTCAATCTCCAGGTTTCCTCCTTATCCATAAGTAGGGCGTTCCTTCTTAATTCAAGGGCAACTAGAGTGTCTTTTTCCACTTGTGATTGAAAACCCCCTCCATTCCCTTCATATATCAAACGAAGATCCTCCTCCACCTGCTGCAAATCCACATCCTCTCTCTATCTCTTAGCAGTCGACCAGACCTTCACAGCTTCCTTTATGCGTTTTAAATTTTCAGCAAAGTGAAAAGCTACAGAAAGAGTACTATCCGCCCTATAAGGGACCCACCTAGCGAGAACAAGAGCTTTGAAGGACTCATCCTTTAGCCAGATTTTGTTGAACTTTAAAGGGCTAGGAGGCATCTTGGGCCCTATCTTGAACTCAAGAAAAATAGGGAAATGATCAGATGCACCCCCACATCCAATCCACTGCCTAATCTGAAAAGGCCTGTCCACAAGTTGTTCAGCCACCAGGAACCGATCCAATCTCTTCGCTATTCTTTCTTCAGCACATCGATTATTCCTCCAGGTGGGTTTCATCTTTATGGGCTCTATATCAAGAAGATGATTCTCCTCCAACTTTTGAGTGAAATAACCAGTCAAGGATTCAATATGTGCATGAGGACCCCAGACCTCAGACTGTCCCAAAGTAAAGTTCAGGTCCCCACCCAAAATCACCGAATCCTCCTTGAGTAAAGAGTTACCCAGGAGTGAGTCCCAAAAAGGAATCATGTCTTGGTAAGGTCCATAAATATTAAAAATATTAAATACTTCACCGAGCTCCAGCAATAGAAAGTTAAAGCCCAAGACCGACTCCATACCCCAGAAGTTTAGTGATTTGACTGTTCTTTCATTCCAACCAACAGCTAGTCCACCCGACCTTCCTCTAACATCCAGGGACTCAAATGTCCAACCTGGAAACCAGCCTTCCGATCTAGCTTTGACCACAGTTCCTTCACCTAACGTCTCTTGAAGCAGAATAATATCCGGGCACTCCAGCACAATAATTCTCCGGAAAGCAGATTTCTTAAGGGGACCTGCCAAGCCCCTACAATTGAAGGACATAATCTTCATAACACACCAGGCTTCAGGGATTTGCTTGCTCTAAGCACCCTATCAATCGAAATCTGCCTCCCATCATGTACCTCAATCATAGCTCGATCCTGAGCTTTCGCCAGAAGAGAGATTCTGCCCCTGCCTCGGGCAGAAAGAGATTTTCCCCTCCCGAACCCACCTGCACCTTTTTTTGCACTAGATCTCAGGTTGTAGCTAGTGACCAAGGGGGCAGTGATTTCCAAAGGGGCCATAATCTCATCACCTGGGTCGAAGACAGTAGCCTTCTCATGGAGAACTGGCAGAGAAGAAAGTGCAGGAACAGCAGTAGTTAACAAACCCCTTTCTTCTGACCAAGCCTCAACTGAAGTCGATGCCAAATTAAGTGAAATGTTGATATTTGGGGAGAAAGGGAAGGAACCCATTAGTGAAGATTTCAACAGAATTAAAACTTCTTTCAACATACCATCGTTCTTCAACTGAAAATCCGCACCATAGTGACGACTGTGGACCTTTATGGCAGCCTGTCCACAATCAGAATTCTGAGACAGTAATTTCTACCCTGTAAGTAGACCAGACTCAGCACCCAAACCAGAGTCCACTCCCAACGACTGGAAACTTAACACACATTGAGAGTTTGAAGTATTTGTATCTTGGAGCAAAACGCTTGTGGAAACAGAAGAGGGCTTTGTCTGCGTTATGGGAGACCCAAAGCCAGCCCCCTTCAATATAGGATCCTCCTCAGGTCGACTAGAGCCCCGACTTTTGAAATTTCGAAAGGAAAGGCCACATTCCTTGGCAGGGTGTCCATAAGCATGACACCGACGGCACCTAAATGGGACATTCTCATAATCAAGAATCTTCTTAATGTCAAATCTCCCCCACCGAATATTCAAAGATTCAGCAAGGCCTTCTCTGATATTAGTCATAACAAGAATTCTGGCTACCCGCCTGTGATTTGTCTTGAGAAAGGAGAGGTCTGCCTCTAAAAAATCCCCAATCGTATTGCCAATACCACGGAGATGTTCCTCTGTCCAATAATGTAAGGGCAGGCCAGGCAAACGAACCCACACAGGGACCGAATCCACCCTCTCCCTGCTAGCATCAAAGAGTGGATGCCAAGGTTTAAGAAGCATTGGAGAATTATCAACAGCCCAGCACCGATGCATCACCCACTGGACATGGTCAGAGTGCAGAAAGTTGAAGGCAAACCACCCCTTGGAGAGAGACACCACCTCAGGCACATAACCAAGAGCATCTTTCCATTACACCTCAGCCCATGCAACAACGGTTTTCAGTATGAAAGACCTCCCCACAACCCTGCCAACCAGTGTTCTGCTTGCCATTTGAGAAACCTGTTCCCAACCTATGTCCTCCCCCAAGACATAGTTGCAAACAACTCTTTTAACCTTGATCCAATTCTTCTTTCTTCCCCCCTTCTTCAAAGCTCCAGCCTCCTTAACCTTGTTTAAATCCGCCTCTTTAAAACCTTTAGAAAAATGATACCCCCTCTGTTCTTCCCAACTGAAGTGGGATTGTTCTTCCCTATCCCGAAAATCCTCCACCCTACGAAGAAAGTACACTGAGGGATCCTGACTGATTTCATTCCCAAAGTCACATGCTCTCTGATATCTACCCACTTCCTTCTCTTCCGCATTCAAAAATTGATGCAATCTCTTCCCTTGTTTAATAGAACTGTTGGCCAGTGCCACGCTCCAAACGCCTGTCAGGTTGCCTCCCTCCCTTCCAGCTTTACCACCATCGATCTGTAAGGGCGATTTACATCCGACCGAGAGTGAACAGGCCTCCAGATGACCTGTTGAAAACGTCCCAAACTGTACACCAGTAAAGGGTTGTTCTTCACTTGTATAGTCGCATAATCCCTGAGCATTCTCCTGTGTTGGCCAGATCTGTTCATCGTTTACAGTGAAATGCCCTTCTCCGTTCGAAAAATTCAGTCTCCCGCCCGCGCCATCTACATTGCCTGGTGCGTTGACACCTTAGTAGCGCACCAATGAAAAAAACCAAACCAAGAAAGGAGTTCACGCAGGGTCTGAAATCACACAGCGGGATGCTCACTCTGATCTAGGGTTTTCTAGATATTAGTCACAGGCTTGTACAGAGCTTTATTGGCCATATCCACATGCACAAAGTACTATGGTAGTGGCTAGGGACCCATAGCCTCAGGCACAGGGTGTCATGGTAGCAGCTAGGGCCTCAGAAGGAAAATCGGGTTGCGCTCACCCATAGCCACAGGCACAGAGTGCTATGGTAGTGGATAGGGATATGTAGCCGCAAGAAAAAAGTGTTATGGTAGTGGCTAAGGACCCATAGATGTAGGCACAAGGTGCCATGGTAGCGTCTAGGGCCTTAGAAGGCAGATTGGGCTGCACTTACCTTTAGTCGCAGGCACAAAGTGTTATGGTAGTGGCTAGGGACCCATGGCCATAGGCAAAAAGTGTTATGCTAGCAGTTAGGGCCTCAAAACTAAAACTATAGTACTCTGAAGTTTCCGCTTAGTGACAACAATTTTCAACAGTTAACTATAGTCAGTGACAGTGCATTACAGTTCTCAAAATCAAGATCCTTTAGTATAAGTATAATTAAGGTTATACTATGGATGTGCTAGTTGTTTTATTGAGTTATGAATATATGGATCAATGGATCATTGTACTATTGTTTGCTGAATCATTTGATGACGAACTAAGAAGAATAATTTGCAAGGGTTTTCCCCATAGTGGGTTTTTCCCTTGTCTTGGACCAATCCCGGTGTCTCTATGTGTGCATGATTTTAATCCTTTGTCCCTTTATGTTTTGATGCATAGATGATGATGATGTTATTGTTATTTATACATAGTTGCATATGATGATGGCTAATAGTGTAAATCTGAATAATGATATAATGATATGGGGTGAACTTAATGTGTTAATGAAAAATGCAACTATCATAGAAAAGATCAATGTAGCCCTATGAAAAAATAAAATTGGGAACATCACATATATATCTGATATTAGCCAAACCAAGATTTTCTACCAAAAGAACATAGATATATTTCCCCTATCTCCTTGTGACAACTGCAATTACTGTTAACTAGTTGTTGATTTATTATTTATTTAAGGAGAAATAATGAGACAATTAATGTTTTGCTGGAAAAGTTATTTTATTTTTAATAAAATTTGTTATGGAAAGTAATTCCATAAAAAGTGAAATCTGATGGTAAATGTTTTCCAAGAACTGAAAAGGTGGTTGGACAATTTGAACAGTTACCTGCTCCTCTGGGGATAAGAGACTCATCCCAGTGAGGAATGGGGGTTCTGTTCATGGGCTAAGGAGTGAGTGGAGATTTTCCTGAGCTAGTAGAGACCAGTGGAAAAACATTCAGGGATTCCTGAAGTTTTTTGGCACTGAATGGACTTGGAGTCCCGAGGTCACAACAGAAAATCTACTGTCAACCTGTACCTTTCAGTGGAGAAGCAAAGGGGAAAGAGCAGGACGTCATTGCCTCTCTTTAAGGTTTGGAGGAACACCAAGTAGAATAATACTCAGATAAGTATTTGAGTATACAATAAATTTGAATAGAAACTATTTTATTTTAATGTATAAAGGTTTTACTGGAAATTATAGTTCATTAACAGATCAGACAGTGAATTAATATATAAATTTATGCAAGAAAACAAGATGGACTATGTGTATTGTTTCTGACTTAAAACCTGTTTTTACAGATTTGGCTAATATATATGAAATGGTTTCTGAGTTACTGAATCTATGTTTGAATAAGAGGTGTGGGTAGGTATTTTATTATAAGGGTCAAAGAATTTCTATTTCTAGAATAAAGAAGTGCACACACATATACTTAATGTAATACTTATGTTTGATAAAGAAAATCTGGGTAAAGGTGAATTTTTTTTTAAACTGGAACATTGTTGTTAGACTGTTGGAAGAAAGTAGTAGGAGTTTCTTCCTTTATTAAACAAAAAAAATAAGTGACTAAGTAATGAAAAATTAGGGATACCAGAAGGGATTATTTAGTTAATATTATGCCAAATGGGCAGGGAGCACTGTTGGCATCCAGAATCGAGAAGTTCTAGCGCACATCGTTTTCCCTCATTACTTCCATACACGGACAAAATGTATAGGTGGTCTGGTCACCTCAAGATAAATAAATACAACCATGAAATTACGAAAATTACTAAAGTTAAATCGTTCTAAAGCAAAGAAGAAAACAAGAAGGAATTAGGAAATTCATTCTGCAAGATAGTAAATCATTCACAAGCCTTAATAGAACTGTAAAAATATTCTTAAACATTAGATAGTAGAATAGCAAGAGAAAAATTGAAAAAAACCTCGGAACTCGAGGAAAATCATTATACATGTATGCATTTACATTCAAGAACATAAATCCTAGTTTAAAAATATTGAATCAAATGCAAAAGTTCTGAGAGTTTCATTAGAAAACCATATTCGATGCACAAATACATATAAAAATATGAAGAGCGAAAGAAGTAATAAATGGCTTACACGATAACCATAATGTTCGGGTGAAAAATCTGTTTGAACTGGAAAGATATTAAAATAAATGAATGAACTTCTGTGTATAACTCTTTAAAAATACATATGTAGAAACCACAAATTTACTGGTTTGTATAATCCAGTAGAGAATACAATTGAGCCTTGCAAAGGCATAAAAAGTCTACACATACCAAAACCCTAACTATAAACCTATCTAAAATGCCGACGAAGCTTGAGAGAAAGCTTAAATTCGTTGGATAAGTACCTGTCCCTGAACAAGAAGAAGAAATCGATTAACTTTGGCACCTTGATGGAAGGGATGAACATTTCCTTCTCAGGTAGAAGAATGATACCTGCAAAGCGACGAGGCAAAAACCATAAGCTTGTGGAGACAGAAGGATTTAATGACTTATAAAACCCTTTGAGAAGCATATATTGAACTTTTTAAACTATAAAATTACCTAGTGGTATGAAAAACTTCCATGCTTGTGGCTGTCCTCCTTCCTGGAGAAAACGTAAGACCGTTGGAGGAAAAACTGGTTAAATATGCCGTGACCCATGTGCTTAAAAGTCATTTTCAATCCACAGAACATAATTTTCCTTACTGTGCTAATGAAAAATAAAACAATACTTGTGTCGAGACCTGTGCATAACCAACTCCACTATGTGTAGTTGTGGTCAAAGGGTTTCTCCATTCTTTTGGAGTTACATTCCACTATTACACAAAAAATCCGTGCAGAGAATGGATTGTTTTCCAGAGACCTCCGTTTTGGGAAGGGCATAAAGATGATCCTCCATAGCTTCAAGGGAAGAATTGAGACTGTATTGCTGCGAAGGAATCCCTACCAGAAGCAGAAACCTGTTCAGACTTGGGTCACAAGACTTGGCAAAGCGGTAGAGCAGAAGTTAGAGTGACCGAGCAGACGCAAATGAGGAAAATGGTTAGGGATTACGGTTATACCTAAACCCTTCCCACCAGTCTCTACATCGTTGATCACTTGGGAAGATCGAATGACGAGGAGAAGGCCAAGTGGCCTCGAAAACATAAAACCAAATTTAATATAAATCAAATATGTTGGTACATAATTAAGTCTGCGTTTGGTACAAGAAAATAAATTGGAAAGGAATGTGTCAAAAAAATGTTGCTAGAATATGCAAGTTATAAGTAAGCAGTACGATGGAATAATAAATGTTGGCAATCAAATCCAATTCATGTGACATGGCTTCAGTAGAATGGATTAAATAATTATGCAAATAGAATATGTTTTCAAGATATGTAATTCTTACCTTATAGCTGAAAGTAAATTTTTATTTTATTTTAAGGTTAATAAGTATGGTAAGTGTGACACTCCTCTAGATTTCACAGTCTGAAACATCTTATAAATCAAGTTATAGAAAAAATTCTAAGCTAACCTATTTGAAGAGTATTTCAGGAGCACTTAGGAACCCTAAAATCCTTAGAGAATATCTCTAAAATTATAGTGAACCAAATTATTAAATTTATACCATAGATGCATGAAGATATTTCCTCCATCTCCTCCAAGTTTCATGGTCTGAAACATCGTACAAGAAAATTTATAGTGAAAATTCCAATCTGACCTATTTGAAATAGATTTCAAGAGCATTCGGGAACCCTAAATTCCTCAAGCCATATCTATGAAATTACAATGAACCAAAGCCTAAAATTTATACTATAGGTGAATGAATATCCCATTTTGATATCCTCCAAGTTTCATGATTTGAGAAATCCCAAAAGAAAATCCATAACACAAATTCCAAGATAACCTATTGAAGCAGATTTCAAGAGAATTCAGTAACCCTAACTTCCTTATATCATATCTATGAAACGATAAATGTTTTTTTTTCATAGGTGCATGAAGATCTCCCCTCTATCTCCTCACTCATGGCATAAAACATGCAAGAAGAATGTTTATAGCGAAAAAATCCAAGATGGTGTGTTTACTCCACAACACATTTTTTCTCCACCTTTAAGACCCCAAAAGTATTCCATAAATTCTATTGTGCACCTTAGTTATATTCTTGCTTAGATGGTATTCAAATGCACTTGTATATCATTTATTTATAGTGTTTATATTTTTCACTTATGGGGATAATTTGTAAAATTTGCTAGGTTAGCATGTACTTTATGGTTAGACAAACCTAAAAGAATATTTCATATCCCCTCATTCCTATGGAGTTAAAGGGAGTGACATATATAATTGGAAATGTATCAAAGTAATATATTCAACCATATATATTATGCTCCCATTTGAGATAGGTATTTAGTATCAAAATTCCTTCAAAGATAGAGTATCCAAACTGGGCATCAAGAAAAAATTGGGTATCGAAACAATGTTTCCAATAATCTTCATCTTGCAATATTTATCTTGGACATTTGTAGTCTCCACCTATATTTGAAATCAATGACAATAATATTTTTGGAGATGGGATCCCCTCGAAGGATGTAGTAAGAAAGAATCTGCAGATTGAGGAGCGGAGAGTGCATCAAAAAATATAATTTGAGTCATAGGGATTTGGGATGGGTCAAAGCCCCTTATTATGTAATGGGATGGGATTATTTTGTGAACGTTGGACTCTACCCATGGTTTTGGACCATGGTATTGTAAATTCCAAACCTATATAAGGAGTCTAGATAGAAGACATAGGAAGAGATGTGAAAAGAATGCAAGTAAGCTTAAATGATAGATCTTATGAGATGCATTTGGATGTAAGACTATTTTGAATCAGAGTCTGTGTATTGGGTTAGAGGAAAGGCTCCTGCAGTTGTGTGTGTAGAGACCTTAGTAAGTATGCAGATGTGTGCATATACCCCTGCAACTGTGTGCGTAGGGTGGAACTAAATGTATGAGAAGGATCTGGTTATTAATGAAATACATGTTGGATATATCTAAGTTACATTGATGTGTTTTAAGTTTAATTATTGTTTATGAATACCTGTGCTGACTAAGGGTTTTGATTTGCAATTGAATAATGTAGTCTTGACTATGGTTATTTACTTTGTTTAATGCATGAATAAGTGAGATAAAGTAGTCTGTTAGGGAGTTCAAAAACTGTGTTGAACAACACTTGTATTAATTACATATCTGACCTATGAAGCTCTGTTAAGAAGGAAAAGCCATAAAGCCACAATACTCTATCGCTCTGGATGCAGAAACCTGGTTCTAGCATCCCCCTATATTTCCTTGTGTGAGACTTCGGTTTGCGCAAGAAGATCCTTGCCAAAAGGGCTGGTAATAGTGGATTTTGTTGGACTACATAGTCACTTTGAACTTGGGTCTAGGCCCCATCAAGCCAAGAAATGGTTTAGTTGTCGGGACTAGGATATGAATAAGGGATAGCTAGTTGTGGAATCCGTCTAAGCAAGAGATCGAAGATTGGGTAAGTCTGAAAGAACTTGAGTTTGTTGTGAAAGAAAAATTAAACCTGTGCATCTCTATTGAACATTGGTTATAGAAGTATATATATACAGATCAATGCGAGATATTTTTCGCGTCATTTTCTAGTGAGCTATATGATTGGATATCAGGAATAGCTGTGTAGACGAGTTGGTTCAATAATAATATAACTGTGTGGAACCTAGATCTGATTGAGAAGCTAAAAAAGACTGATAATGAGATCGTGAGAGTTGTTGATTATTGGATGGACAATATCCTTGGAGGGTTTATCACTACGTTCACAAACAAGACTTCTCTGTCTTATAGCAAAGAAAAGCACGAGTTTTTCATAGGCCTTAGAGGTAAGTACCCGAATTCACTGAAGTTCTGGATTAGAATGCTATTTTTTGAAAAGAGTATACTATGGATGTGCTCAGATTGATGTGTGAATAAAGAGAACCTGGTGCTACGCGAAGCGGCAAAAGGTTTAGGAACAATTGGGGTAATTACATTGAAAATGAATATAGTCCATTGTTTGGGTCTATAAAAAGAGAGAGCAACCCCACTACCCCAAGATGTCTAAGATCTAAAAGTCAGCAGAGCACTGCGAATATTCCCCAACATTCCACCCCCATCATCACTCCATCCCATTTTTTTCCTCCACCTACACCTCCACCATTCACCATGGCCCAACCCCTGAAGATGCCTATGTTTAAGGGAAAAAATGATCCTGGACAATTATGTTAAAGCGATATGGAATTTGCAGAATGTTACAGATGAAAACATGAAGAAAGCGCAGTTGGTTACCACGCTACAAGATAGAGCATTGTATTGGTACATGAAATATGTTACAACAAATGAAAATTCTTCTTTGGCTGAGAAAAAGACCACGATGAATTCTGAATTCAAGAAACCAAAGTCACAGTCCCAGTGTATCATAGAGATCAAGGAGATTAAGCAGCTGGCTACTGAGACCGTATGGGAGGTAGATCAATGATTTAAGACCTTGTTGAGCCAAATTAGTTTTAAGATCTCAGATGAACAACATAGATAATTGTTCATTGTTTCATTGTTACCTCATCTCAGATTTCCATAGTCACAACATAATATTTCTACTTAGTCGGAAGCATTGGAGATAGCGATGAAGCTGGGGGCTTCGCCGATAGTCGATACAAGCATAGGGGTGCAACAAATTCAAACTTAGTTGGAAAGCTTTCATGTGGAGCTCTAGGATATAAAGAAGGTGTTGGGTGTGGAGCCTCATAATATTCTTTATTTAGATGTATTGCCGCTGTTGACACTGGAAAATCGTACAAGCAAAGTTGACATTATTTAATGTCAGGCAGAAGGATTTACAGGGCTGAGAGACATTACAGAATCTGGAAAGTATTTAAAAATTATTAAGGTCTGAGGAAAAATCAAATTTGAGCAAGTCATAAATTCTTTTGCGCGCATAATCCGTCGAGAAGAGCACCTTTGCATGCCTTTTGACCCGAAATGCGCGCAATCCTGGGAGTGGCAGAAGTCACTTTCTGGGACCACAAAAAGCACACTCCAGGACAATGATTTCACACTTGAAGCTGCCTAAGGATAGCCACCAAATCCTCCTTAGACATCAAAGGAGAACACAATGAAATAATATTGGCACACAATGGAATCATCCCCCTCTCTTGGGTCACCATCCACAATGTACCAGGGGATGGAAGGAGTATTTGAATTCTCCTATAAAAGGCCACCAAGAGATGAACAACTGGAGAGCACATTGTTATGCTGGCCAGAATTTCCCCAAGCAATACCAGCAGTGTGTGGTCTAGAGCTGAGATAGAGGGGACTCAATTGTTGGCCATCCAACAAGTTCAGTCCACCATAGTAGAGAGAGGGAGACTTTGCACCGAGGCAAGCTTGGAAGTAAAGACATCTGATGCTTCAGGATTTAGAACCCAAGTTCTAAGGGCCCCTTGGAAAGTGGGTTAAAGTTTCATCCTCCTTTCCTACCAGCACTCAATAAGAGGGGCTAAAAGTGCCACCATTTGGATTATTGTAGTTGTTTGACTCTATTTAGAGCTTTTGTTTTATTTTTTTAGTTTTAGTTTGAATATGCATGCTATTTCTCTATCTAGTATGTTTATGTTCTAGCATGTTCCACTAACCTGCTTGAATCCAATTCTTTTTCTGCCTGTGACCAATAACTTAAGAGGGTAAACCACACCCCTTAAGTTGGTGTGATTTCATACATGCATACACCAAACACACTAACACAAGATTGGCGACTCCACTAACGTTTATTTTCAAGTGTATGTGGTTGTGCCTTTTTGCAGATACCTCCGTCTGTGCTGTGGAGTGGAGCTGAATTTCCCCCGTTTTCTCTTGCAGTCCCTAGTTCATCCCAAGTGATAGAATGAATTAGAATAGCTCCAAAAATTATTTTTGCAGGAATTTACGCGCTTTTCCCTCCCACAGACGCACCCAGGGCGCGCGTTCAGAGCTGACCTGCGCGCAGACATCACGTCTGTTGCAGCCTTTTGCGCGCAAAATACAGAATGAAAAATTTCTCCAATATTTCTATCTTTTCCTGCTTGTAAAGTGCCTGGCAGCCCATAATACATCTGCGAGCACTGGTTGAGGCACCCCGCAGCTTGCTAAAGCTCACTCTTAGATGATTTTTGTAGGCTTAGTGTTAGTTTTATTTCAAGTTGATTTTTGCAAAGTTCACACATAGTTTAAATAGGGGGAAAATTAACTTTCATTCCGATTTTTTTTTTATGTTTTGCAAATTTAGGTACCAACACACCTAGATAATTAGCCAAAGTAAGTGGCCCAAGTCCACGCATGCTTAGCTAGTTTCTTTTTTCTAGTGTAAAAGTTATTAGTTTAGTCCAATTTTTGCACAAGGATTTCGGGACCAGGATTGAATTTTCGATAGAAGAGCAAGTAATCTCTGCTGGCTTTGAACCCTTCGATGATCCTAGGCAAGCATATGAATACTCTATATTCACAACTCACCATCTCCCTTTAGTTGATCACATAGATTAACCAGGAAAAAGAGAAAGTGGCCCATATCCTCACATGTTTTTCTTTTGAGCAAGGAACAATAGAACATAGTTTAATAGGGGATTTTGAAAAGGATCATCGCATATCCACACGTTAAAATAATGTGCTTGTCCGCTTTTTTCTCACACATATCCACACACTAAGCAAAGAATAGACACCTAAAAATAACTTAACAAAACTTAGTAAATTCTCCTCACAGGGGCCACAAAAGAATTTATATTTTAAGTTAGGAGCAAGCGGGTAGGCATCCAATAAGCCACCTTGATCATTCTTCATATTGAAACATAGAATTTGACTATTTATGGAGCTTTAAATCCACCTATTAGCCCACGGAAAAGAAAACCTGAGCGCGACAGGGACCCGTTTCAGAGGGGGTTAGGCTTAGGCGCAGTGCATGCAGGTATCAGTTGTGGCTACCTGACCCAACTGATACTCGATATTGTTAGTTGAATTACCAAGAAGCCCAAGACTCGAACGCTCACATGGGATAGTAATAATTAGTGGCCAAATCTAGGGCATCCTTTCCCTATAGGTGATGGTGCAGGAAAGCACTAGATCCTCTACCCTTACCTCGGTGGATTTTCTTCGGATCACTGGGGGCATTGCTAGCTCTTACAGGACGTTGTGCCAGCACTCACAAGATATATTCTCAAGGCCAAGTTACATTTGAGTGTGTGAGGATGAATAGTTCTTCTAGGATTTTAGTATCATTCGTAAACAAACAAAAACCATATTTTTGATTGACTGATCACATAGGATTAATTGAAAGGGAAAACTAATTTTATTTTCACTTTTTTTTATGTATGCGATCATAATTTTTCTTTGATCATATTCTCTATCGTCTCAAAATTTTTCAAAGCCAAACCTAGTCGACACCAGAATGGACCCAATGGGACCTCATCGATATAGACATCTTTTGGACATCTCCCCATTTTCGGGAGGGGTTCCAGGTCTTTCGCCATTTAGGTTTCAAAGACGGAACACTGCCACCGTTATTGGTTCGTCCTTTATTGGGGCATCCTTAGTTGGGAACCTTGGTCAGTCTCCTAACGCCACACCACATACCACTCCTCCCATGACCCCTAGGGGGGCAGAGGAGTGCTACACATTCGGGAAGCCAATCGAATACACAGCAGGGTACGTCGCAGACAAACCCTCTTCCTAACCAAAACTTTGTGTCTTCACAAGTTGCAATGGCTTCAACCTCGCAGTCACCCTTTTTATCTTTGTTCAATCTACTAGATTTACCAAGCTGACGAATGACCCCATTGCACACAACCCTACATGGCCTCCCATGTCCACGAAGCTCCCTTCAGATATTCCAAAGTTCGAAGGAAAGAGAGCGGAAGACCAGGTAATCATGTCATGACCTTCCACCTATGATGCTCATAAAATAGTATCATTGACGACACTATTCGATTGAGACTATTTCAACACACTCTGACAGGAGTAGCCTCGAAATGGTATGTGGAGTAGCCCTATGCTACACATGGAACCTTTAGCGCCCTTGCCACTACGTTACTAACATGTTTTCAGTTACCCATTCACCATGATTCCATAATGGAATTATTGATGCACTTTAGGCAAACCCTTGTCGTCCATATCTCGATCCATCTCCACGAATGGAGGCAGTGTCATAGTTTATGTAAAGCCAAACTTGACAATCGGGTTCTTTTAGACCTTTTCTTGAAAACTCTCACTGCAGATATTTCAAAGGATGTGGCACAATGAAGGCCCATATCTAAAGAGGATGCCATCAGTAAAGCCCAACAACTCGAGTTGATTTATACGCAGTCAGGATTTATTTACAATATCCTGCCGAACGCCCCGCGCCTACAAACTTATAAATAATTTCTAGGTACATCGAACTCTGTAGATGGTCTAATTGGGTCATTGACCCAAAATTACCTAGGCAGCAGCAGTTAAAACCTCGGTTATATGTAATATTCTACCCAGAACATACTACAACCCGGTTTTCAAAGTCATCATATGCCTGAATAAAATTTGACCAATAGCGTGCTAGCGTATCACCATGGAGGACCCTATCCTCTAGCTCAAGGGACCCAGTACGTAGATAGACATACTGACAGAAGAGATCCCCCCCAACAGCCAGGTGAAAACTAGGGACCGCGTTATGCTCAGTCCCCAACACAATACCCACCTATGTAGAACAACGCATAGGTGAAATTTGTGTAGCCTTCCCAAAACCAACCACACCAATCATATAATCAGGAGAGCTACCATCCTAACGTGGTTAAGAAAAAATGAAAAAACAAGCCCAAAGGGAATCCTCGATAGGGGGAAACAACCAACAATGCTCGCCTGCATGATCTCAGGCTGGAGTCAACTCCAGCCGAAATCAGAACCAGGAGCCAAGAAATGCCCAACGACAGAGAAAAAGGCCACCTCTTTGAACAAACCACTCTTGTTTGATCTGCAGTGAGTACGACCATTATACTCACCACTGTCCTGATTTCCTTGAGCTGAAGAAGCTACAGAGTAACTGAGGACAAGGAGGATCTTCCCAGAAAACAACTGTGATGCACGAACCGGTCCCCCATGAAGGGACAATTAACACTCAACAACAAAATCCAGATGACTCCAGAAAAAACAGCCATGAAATCTACATGACTCATGAAGAGATTTTTTTTCAAACATGGAATCGCAATTACGACACCCCACCAGACACCAACGTGTCAGGGGCTGGTACTAATGCACCAACTGCACCTTTGACCATTTCAAAGATGCCTATTGAACCATTACCAAAGATGGCTAAGGGACCAAATAGGCGAGCAGGATACTACTCCAAAGCGGCCCATAATTATAGCATCATGGAATACCTAGCCCAATCTCCCACTGCTATGTCACCTTTGGAAGTATTGCAGTCATGCCCAAAACAACGAAAAGCCTTTCTTTTTGCATTAGGCGCTATCGACCCTGCCGATATGTGCCTCATGGATTTTGACTTAGACAAAGCCACTCCTAGGCTTCCTTCGATGGTCGCCTTTCAGATACAAATTTTGGTCCAGAATATGACCATTCACTGATGTGTCATTGACGAGGTTGCATCCACGTGCATCATGTCAAAAAATGTTTGGCAAAAGTTAGGGTCTCTTGAACTAAAACCATTAGTGATCACGCTTAGAGCATACAACGAGCGTCCTTCAACCCCTATCAGCCTCTACCAAAACATCCCGGTTTGCTTAGCCAGAAAGGTGGTCCATATATACATTGAAGTCTTGGACGCTCACTTAAACTATAATATACTACTTGGTCGGAGTTATATGTACGCCATGTCAGCCATAACCTCCTCTGTCTTCCGCATTATGATGTTACCCCACGAGGACCGCATCATTACTGTAGGAATTTGAATAATAGATGAGTTATTCACCGAGATTATCCTGATTACACACTATTTGAGCTTCATGCATAATACATAACCTCTTCTACCATTGATCATCAATTTGCGGAATTAAAAACAATGCGGTATTAAAAACAATCGCACGCACAATCACACATATCAACACAATATGTAATGGGGAAAGCTTACAGCTGAAAACCCCCAACTATCTGTATATTATAATGATAGAGAACATGTAACAATACATAGAACAAACTCCTCACAAGCTCTCAGCACTATCTTCAATTGTTACACACTACACAAGCTCAGATATGAACAAGTCACAAGTTCAAATCTCCTCCACCTGTTAGCCTGCCTCTACTGCGCAATCCAAGATGAATAATTATGAGATCCAAGTTCGAATCTCACTGGCTTGTACTGCACAATCGTCATTGGCAATCTAAATCAATGTGTGTGCAAATATCAGCACAACTATAGTCACAACTGATAGTAGACTCACCCTTTCACCCACCTCTAACACTGGTCTCCACTGAACTTTCCATGCACTGCAGTTAACTGATGTATTCCTTAGTTGATTTATGAGTTAATAATTAGTGAATTAATTAATAATTAATTCACACCACTCATCACTAGTGTATTTATCAGTTAGACTAAATACAACTAGTTCAACTAAGTTAAACCGAACACAACTCCACCAACTGTCTCATAAACTCCACCAAACTCTGCCACATGAGTTCTAACTGAAGTCAACCATGCAATAGCTCAACTAAACCTTAGGAAAATCGTATTTCCTTCTGTCAGCTGCATGTGCCACATCTAAGCATCAAACTAAAGTGCTCCAAGAGGATAAGATAATGTTTATAGTATAAATATTATTAAGGGTTAATAATATTTGACTGTTCTATTTTTAGCCCGGCAATCTAAAAATAGAAACCACCCAATGTCTAAAAATAGAGGTCCATCTATTTTTACCAACTCGACCAATCATCCATAAATAGCATCCTGCAACTCATAGACCATGATCCATATGTCTAAAAATAGACATAGTCTAAAAATAGACTTTGCGCCAAAAACAGCCTGTGGGCCCACTTAGTGAAGGCGACTTCATTTCACTAAGCTCCATCATCTTGTTGCATTTTCAACACTCCCTCTCAAAAAGATATGGATTATCTGCAACCCCTATCCTACCTCTGTGGTATTCGAATTTTCTCCTGGTGAGCGCCTTCGTCAAGATATCAGCATCTTGATCCTCCGTGGGAATGTATGAAAGTAACATGATCCTCCGCTGCACACAATCTCTGATATGATGGTACCTGATGTCGATGTGTTTGGATCTATCATGAAATACTGGATTAGCCGAGAGTTTAATGCAACTCTGGTTATCACAATAAATCACAGTAGGCTCCAAGTGTGACCCGAACAACCTGACCAGGATCTTCCTCATCCATATAGCCTCGCATGCAGCCAAGCTTGCTACCATATACTCGGCCTCTGCTGAACTGAGTGCCACGGATCTCTGCTTCCTGCTGTACCAAGAAACTGCTGTCGACCCGATACTGAAGATCCCTCCAGATGTGCTCTTTCTGTCCGTTGGGCTCCCTGCCCAATCTACATCCGTGAAGCCACATAGCTTCACCTCATCCTCCTGTCTGTACCACAATCCATATCCCGATGTGCCTCTAAGATAACGCAATACATGCTTGCCTACCTTCCAGAAGAGCTTGGTTGGCTTAACCATAGCTTGTGAAAGCTGGTTAACAGCATATCATATATCAGGTCGTGTATTGACTAGATACATAAGCGACCCCACCAACTGTTGATAAATAGTGGCATCCACTACCTCCGCTGAAGTAGCATCCTCCTTCCTCCAACCTCCAAGAATAGGAGTATCAACAGGCTTGCAACCATGCATGTTGAACTTCTCTAGTATCTCCCGGGCATACTTACCCTGAGAAACAAATAGTCCACCACTGCGTTGCTAGATTTCCAATCCCAGGAAATAATGAAGGAGGCCCAAGTCCTTCTCAAACTCTCTAGCAAGATCCTCCTTGCATGAAAGTATCAACAACTCATCACCTGTCAGAATCAAATCATCTACATAAAGTACAATGATCAGCAACTTACCCTCCACCACAATCTGGTATAGATTAGGATCCACCTCACTCTTGGAGAATCCAAGTCTGGTGAAATAACTGTCTATCACAGGTACCACCCAGGTGCTTGTTTCAACCCACAGCAAGGTCTTCTTGAGCCCGCACACATGCAACTCGTCGTCGAAGATCTCAAACTAGTCAAGCCTCTATGTACACCTTCTCCCTCAATGACTCGTTGAGGAACATGCCTTCACATCCATCCGATGAATGTGCCACCATCTACGCTACCGAGAGAGCAAGAATCGGCCCGTATGGAAGAATACCTGCGTTGTGCAAAGGCCCCCAGTCAATCCCCTCATCTCGTGAGAATCCTCTGGCAGCCCAAATATTGCCTTCTACTTCTCCACACCCCGCCACCGCCTCCGGACATTCACTTTGTAGATCCATCTCGAACTCACCACTGATTTCCCTTCCGGCCTTGGGACAATCTCCCATGCACTGTTTCTGACAATCGAATCATACTCTTCCACCATGGCATCTACCCATGCGGGATCCTCCACAGCTTCCTCGAAAGAGGATGGCTCTGTCACGATACACTTTCTCACAAGAGCCATGTATCCAGTATACCGGTCAGGTGACTGTCTCTGTCTGCGCTGTGATGTAGGTGCTCCTACAACCTTCTCTGCATCTTGAGCCAGTCGCTCAGCTTCTGTAGTGCGCTTCCGCCCTTTGATGGTTGGCGCTGCTTGAGTGGTCTCTTCCACTCCATGAACCTCATCTTGTGGCTGATCCACATCTTGAAGCTCATCCTTAGGAACTAATAGCTCCTCATCTGCATGCAAGTGTGGCTCCCTCTCAAGCGAACACTTCATGGCTTTCTCCTCCTGAAATTTGATATCTCATCGCACAACAGTCTTGCGACTGTCTGGAAAATACACACGATAGTTGTGGGGCATATCAGTGTATCCCACAAATATCCCAACCTCTGCGGTCGGCTCCAGCTTCTTCCTGGCATCCTTCGTCACATGAATGTAAACAGGTGAACCAAAAATCCTCAAATGGGAAATATCAAGCCTCTTACCAGAAAACGCCTCCTCGGGTGTACTCATGCCAAGTATCTTGTGAGGAAAACGGTTCTGCACATATACTGCAGTATTGCATGCCTCCGCCCACAAGTGAATGGGTAGGCCCTGGTCATGCAACATCGCCCGTGCAACACCCACGATCATTCTGTTCTTCCGCTTAGCAACCTCGTTCTGCTGTGGGTTATGAGGTGCTACAAGCTCTCTTCGAATTCCTTCTGCGCTGCAAAAGTCCTTGAATTCACCAGAGATGAATTCACCACCATTTTCGCTCCTAAGAGCCTTCACCTGCTTCCCCGATTCCTTCTCAACCAGCGCCTTGAACTCACAAAACTTTGAGTATGTCTCGCTCTTCTTCTACATGAAGAAGATCCAGCACTTCTGAGAAAAATCATCAACAAAGATCACATAGTACCTGTGATTTGCTATCAAAGCTACTGAGAAAGGTCCACACACGTCTGTGTGAATTCTCTCAAGGATCGTCGTGGCGCGACTATCCTTCTCGTGAAAGGTGGCTTTCACAAATTTTCCTAAGGTACACCCCTTGCACTAATATGACTGTGCAAGAGTGCCTTTAGGAAGCCCAGTAGAAATCTGCTGCAGTATCTTCAAGGCTCCATGGTGAAGGTGGCCCAATCTCCGGTGCCACAACTCGCCATCATCCCGGCTCACCACTCCTTTTGCCTTGCATGCCATTGATGCGCAACCATCTACTTGCAATTGATAAAGGTTCTTGACTTGAACCCCTATCTTCCAGATTTCTCCAGTTTTCTTACTGCGCAGGAAAGCCTTTCCCTTGCTGAAGACAACATCATATCCCTTGTCTTCTAACATCGCCACAGAGATAAGATTCTTCTTCAATCCTGGAACATGCATCACTTCCTTCAATACGAAGGGTTTACCAGACTCCCTCTCAAAGGAAATGGTACCGATACTGGTCGCACTGTATCTACCATCATCGCCCATATCGATGTGACCTCCAAGATCTTTCTCATCCAGATCAGAAAACAAATCTCAATCTCCTGTCATGTGAAAAGACGCACCACTATCCAAGAACCAAACTGAACCCATCACACTTGATACCAAGCATGCGATCAGTGAAAAATCCAGCTCAAACTGCGAGGCTAAGGCCTCTCCAGCTGCAGATCCAGCAGCCTGCTTATTTTTCTTCTTCTGCGGACACTTTGTGGCATAATGTCCATGTTGGTGATAGTGAAAGCACTTCACCTTGGACATGTCCTGCTTCTTGCCTTTCGCACCGGATTGAGAAGATTTCTTGTTCTTCCCCTTCTTTGCTTTGGCGGCCAAAGCACAATTTTCTTCATCAGATGCCTTTGATGAAGATCCGTCCCTGGTACTCCGCCTTATCTCCTCTTGCACAAGATCCGACCAAAGTCGCTCCCATCCTGGAAATTTCTCCCGACCATTGACAGAGTCCTGATAGGAGTGCCAACTCTTCGGAAGCCCAAGGAGAGCCAAGTCCACCAAGTCCTCATCATCCACACTAATTCCTACACTCCCAAGCTCATCCCTGCAGTGGACAAACTTTGTCAAGTATACCGGAATAGTGTCATTCTTCTCCATCTTTATTTTCCTGAGTTTATCCTTGAGCGCCAACTTCCTCTGGTCGCTCTTGCTTTGGAATAAATTTGTCAACGCTTTCCACATCAAGTATGGAGAAGCTTTACCATGCAGGCTGGATACTATGTGATCCTTCACGCCCTCCAACAGAATCCTTCGACACCTTGCTGTCTTCTTTTGCCAAGCTTCAACTACAGCAGCATCAGTAGAAGTAGGCTTTGGAACTTCTTTCTCTATGAACTCCAACAACCCATTATCATCTAACATCGCCTCCATCCTGTCTTTCCATGTAATATAATTCAAGCTACCCTCAAGGGCATACTCCAATCGAAATCCGTTGAAAGACATCTCAACTTTGACACCAAGAAAACACTGCTGCAAATTCGAATTCCACCAGCTCAAAACTCAACCGCTTCTGATCTGAAATTGTGAGAACAAAGTATTTCTAGTACAGAGATAGACTGTAGGGGCATTTACTGGATTTTTCACCTTTCAAAGAAAGGATGAATCCAGAGGCTACCTGGCCCTCTTACAGACTCTGTCTAAAGAAATAAAATGTAATCACTGTAATAGATCCGATGATCAACTTTGCTCTGATACCATGTAGAAATTTGAATAATAGATGAGTTATTCACCGAGATTATCCTGATTACACACTATTTGAGCTTCATGCATAATACATAACCTCTTCTACCATTGATCATCAATTTACGGAATTAAAAACAATGCGGTATTAAAAACAATCGCATGCGCAATCACACATATCAACACAGTATGTAATGGGGAAAGCTTACAGCTGAAAACCCCCAACTATCTATATATTATAATGATAGAGAACATGTAACAATACATAGCACAAAATCCTCACAAGCTCTCAACACTATCTTAGATTGTTACACACTACACAAGCTCAGATATGAACGAGTCACAAGTTCAAATCTCCTCCACCTGTTAGCCTGCCTCTACTGCGCAATCCAAGATGAATAATGATGAGATCCAAGTTCGAATCCCATTGGCCTGTACTGCACAATCCTCATTGGCAATCTCAATCAATGTTTGTGCAAATCTCATGCACAGCTATAGTCACAACTGATAGTAGACTCACCCATTCACCCACCTCTAACACTGGTCTCCACTGAACTGTCCATGCACTGCAGTTAACTGATGTATTCCTTAGTTGATTTATGAGTTAATAATTAGTGAATTAATTAATAATTAATTCACACCACTCATCACTAGTGTATTTATCAGTTAGACTAAATACAACTAGTTCAACTAAGTTAAACCGAACACAACTCCACCAAATGTCTCATCAACTCCACCAAACTCTGCCACATGAGTTCTAACTGAAGTCAACCATGCAATAGCTCAACTAAACCCTAGGAATAGCGTAATTCCTTCTGTCAGCTGCATGTGCCACATCTGTAGCTCGAACTGAAGTGCTGCGAGAGGATAAGATAATGTTTATAGTCCAAATATTATTAAGAGCTAATAATATTGTTGATCTATTTTTAGGTAGCGATCAAATGGGCTCGCGATATGTCTAAAAATAGAGGTCCATCTACTTTTACCAACTTGACCAACCATCCACAAATAGCATCCTGCAACTCATAGACCATGATCCATATGTCTAAAAATAGACTTTGCGCCAAAAATAGCCTGCGAGCCCACTTAGTGAAGGCGACTTCTTTTCATTAAGCTCCATCATCTTGTTGCATTCTCAACAATCCGTCGACAAAGTGACACTTGTCATGAAAACGACCCTAAAAAACATCGATGTAATTCTACCCTGTGTATCTACATCCTCGAATGCTTTCATGGTACAAGAATATGGCCCTAGCTAGTTAAAACCGTCTTCATCCTAGGATCATTCTCGAGAATCCCCCATTGTACGGGTCATCTTTTAATGTCGTAGAACCAGTGTGCATGATGTCCACATCGGCGGCAAGAAGTTAGTCAAGACACGAGCACAGCGATGGCCAATCACAAGGTGCGGCAGCCCGAAAGCGGACTCTCTCACAGCCTCTGGCTGGCCCAAACCCTTTCCTCCTGCCCAATTGGTTTCGTCTCCGTGAGTTTGGAAAACAGGTGGTGTTACCAAACATATCGTTTGCGATACCAATTTTGGTATCTCATCCCCCACTGGGGGACAAGAGCTGCATCACTACCACGAGTTAGTCTCGGTCCGGGAAAACCATCCCTGCAAAGGAAATTCCCATTTAAAAACCGATGGTTGCAGCTAAGAAAATCGAGAAGAGAGGAAAGAAGATGGAGACTCCCGCCATGAAAAGGGAATCACCAGTTTGTGCCATATGTGACATAATAGGTCACCCTACCCATATCTGCCTAGAGCTGGAGGATTTTAAACCACTCCTTAGCTCTGAGGCAGACATCATGACATCGCATTCCCGTAAGAAGGAACCTGCCACCAAAGGTAAAGGAAAATAATTGCATACCAATCATGCATGCTCTATATGCAGCAATTATGGGGACTATACCCATCATTGCCCAGAGATCCCATGATATAGGGATGTCTTACACACCATCAAGCGATCCTATCAAGAAGATCCCTCCACCCAGTCTGCTAGAGATGAACCTCATATCATCCTGTACCTACAGAAATAACGACAATCACCAGAAAGGCTCCTCACTAGACCCCCTCCCCCAATCGAAAGGTGCGTGTTTTGTGATGAGCTTGATCATTTCACCATTGATTGCCCAGCTTTGGAAATACTCCAATGGTGGTATTCAGTCCATATATTGTATCGCGCCAACATGGACGTCCAGTATTCATGTCAGATATGTGGTTAGAACCACCTAGTACGTCGTTGTCACTACATACTGAGATTTCGCGGAGCACTAGCTTGTATGCAATCAACCATAGTCCGCCTCTCCCAAGAATATGACACGGACTTGGAATCTATGAAAAGTTCGACAACCCAAGAGGATGTGACGAGTAGATCCATCCTATTCTTATTAGCTGAGAAGCAACCAATCAGGGAGATTCCTCCCCCACCCAACGCCGATGACACGATATACCATATCCAATTCATATCATCATGTATCAGAACTATGACTCGATCTGTCTGCTCATCTACCATAGATGTCGAGTCAGCTGCGACTACGAGATTAGTTGTACCTACGATAGTGCAGACCCAATATTTCCGCACTTTGTCGACCGCGTCTGGTTCCACCACATCGACGATGGAATCCTTTTCGTGTTTCTCAACTAGCTCTGTGTGGATTGACCCTATTCAGCATAACCTTGCACAGGATCAATCCCCCTTAGGGTTCCTATTTCAATCGGATGAAGGCATCCTAGAGGCAATGATGGAGCCATATTATCCATGGGATGCAATGCATCACCATTCACTCTTTCTCCCCAAGTATACGTTCAGTCCTAACAAGACAAAATAACAAGAGATATACGTGATTGAATCGAAATATTTCCTCCCATCAGGGAAAGTCAATTGGTTCAAAAACCCCATCCTAGCACTTGATGCATTTGAGGAAGGAAACATGTCAAACATCTCACCTTCCATCAAGGTGAACATATCCCAAAATCCTACAAAGGTTGAAGAAATCTCTCTAGGGGCAACATTGTCTCCAAAATAAATAACCTCTTATACCCAATTTCTACAAGAGTATCGAGATATCTTCGCGTGGGACTACTAAAAAATGCCTGGGCTTAGTCCCACAATCGTAGAGAACCATATTGAAACTTGGCCTCATGTACCTCCAGTGCGCCAGAAACAACGTCAACTGCACCCATTAAAGGCAGAAGCAATAAAACGAGAAATTTATAAGCTTCAAAAAACAAGGTTTATCTACCCCATCGCCTATACATCTTGGGTTTCCAACCATGTTCCCGTCATGAAAAAACAAGGCACTATACGCGTTTTACCGATTTTCAGGATTTGAACAAATCTTGTCCTAAAGAAAATTATCCCACCCCATTCATCGACCAGGTCATCGATGCTTGTGCAGGACACGAGGCTCTATCCTTTATGGATGGATTCTCTGGGTATAATCAAATCCAAAGCTGCCACACAGACTAGTACAAAACCACATTCACCACCCCCTGGGGCACATTTGCATACAAGGTAATGCCATTTTTCCTAAAAAATGTTGGATCCACCTTCCAAAGGACCATGAATTATATATTTCATGACTTGGGACACCTCATCCTCGCCTACTTGGACGACCCAACCATCCGCTCTGAGAAGCACTCAGACTATCTTAAGGATCTATGATTGGTATTCCAACGATGCCGTCAATACAACCTACGCTTGAACCCCCTCAAGTGTGTATTTTGCGTCAGCGCAGGAAGACTCTTGGGTTTTATCTTGTCCCAATAAGGGATTTGTGTGAACCCCCTTAAGGTCCAAGCCATCAAAGAGGTACCACCACCTTGAACCCTCAGGCAACTGCAAAGCCTACAGTGGAAGGCCAATTTTCTGAGATGCTTCGTCCCAGATTATGCCACCTGTGCTCAAGGGTTCCTGCGCCTCCTTCGCTAGGAAATCCCATTTAAATGGGACGATTACGCCCAAAAAGAATTGGATGCACTGAAAGAAACATTATCTTCGACGCCACTCATTAGTCCCCTAGACTATGACAAAGATTATATCATGTAGCTATCAGCTTCCAAGTCCACATTGGCTAGATTTTTGATCTAGGAAGGCCCAGATGGGAAGGAACACGTAATATACTATGTCGGAAAAACCTTATCAGGCCCAACATTAAGATATGAGCCTGAAGAAAATACTTCCCTAGCATTAATCCATGCAGTCCAAAATCTTCGCCACTACATTATCTTAAAAACCACTACGACCATCACAAATATTAATCCCATCAAATACCTGCTCACACGTTGCCTAATGAACCATAAGTATGCCTGATGGATAGTCATTCTTCAAGAATATGACTTACAGTTTCGCTCCCCTAAAAGTAAAAAGGCACTTACCTTAACCGAGTTCATTGCGGATCTCCCAAGAGATACCAATGGGATCACCAGTGAATGATTCACTACCGGATGAACATCTCTTCTGTGTAGCAACCGATGACCCTTGGTACGGAGAAATTATCCTGGTTCCTATGAACCCAAAAGTTCAGACTGTTAGGTTCCCATGATTTGTTAGATTTGTGAGATCAAATGCACAGGGCAACATCAGACCATTCTTTGGAGTCCTAGGACCTAGCCTTGCTGGACTCAGAGAGGGCTCTCTCTATTTGTGCAAAGGATGTGAACTTGTTTGCTTCTAGGGTTTTGATTTTAGGCTAGTTGTTAAGTGTAGGGTTTGTTTGTTTGTTTTGGTTTGGTAAGATGATCAAGTAGAATAGATAGAGTGAGGAAATATTCAAGCAATTGGGCTATGGAGTCAATAAAAGTCATAGAAAGTTTCAATAGTAAATCAGAGTGGATCACAGGAAAAATATAGCATTGTTCAGATGGATTCTCAAGGTTTTTGTGAAATGAAATGAACATCAAGTTTGTGAAAAAAGTAGGATAAAGGGAAATTAAGAATCCTTTATCATGTACTTAAAAACAAGGAAAGACCTCAACACTATTTAGCATGAAGAAGAAATCAATAGACAGGGCACACCAATAACTCTTTGATTCAACTTAGGCAAATAAGCATTTCATACATACAATCCAATGAAATATAGAAGGCAAGAAACTCATTTAACTTCTAGTGATTTCACCTTCAAGGTTAGAAAAAATTCAAGATACACATATAACTTTAATCAAAGAAGAGGGAACACCTAAAAATCATTGATCATAGCTATGAAGATCTCCAAAAAAATTATTCAAGCATGGAAAAAGGGTATGATCGAAACATAGCCTCTTTGGAAAACCTAGACAATGGTACTTTGGAGAGAGACCTCAAGAACAGTGTTTAGAGACATCAAACAAGCAGGGATAACCATAAATCATCTTTGATATTTACTGTATTAAGCCATCCATGAAATAAACAAGCTTGGGGGCTCTAGAGAATAATGATTAATTCTCTAAAAAGGCCCAGCAGAGGAAAACATAGAGGCAATGAAGAACAAACAGAGCTAAGGTGCCTTTGAAAACATTTCTTAGTCTAAATCCTTTGTCCTACTGAAATTTAGAAGGATGAAACACAATTGTTGGGAAAAATACTGAGAGGGGGGGGGGGGGTGAATCTGTATTTAGGGCATACTCAAATCTTTTACTTTTTCATGCTCTAAAACCCATACGCTACTTTACTTGATCAGACTCGCGTATATATGCGGATACCCTTCACAAAACTCGCGTATATGTAGAGATCTTAATATGCAATTAATTCATTACTTAGATCCTTGCATTTATTCATTCATCAGATGTTTATATAGCAACAGACATGTGCAGTAATAACAGAGTAAATCATTACACATAAGCATCACACATGAACACCAGGATTTTAGGTGGAAACCCAAGTCGGGAGAAAACCCCATTTACTTGGTTGTCCTCGACCTTCTAATATTTTATTATAAAAAAACCAATGACAACTATGTACGTGGAACTAAGCAGTAAAGTCGAGCACCCACACGCTCGTTTGAAGCCTCTCACAGAAGGGAAACTACGACCCCTTTCTTGTTTACCGACCTCTCTTGGAGAGGAGCTACGACCCCACACTCTCGTTTACCGACCTCACACGGAAGGAGAACTACAACCCCGGCCCGAAGGGCTACAACCTCGGCACCACCATGGACCACGTTCCATCAATTTTCTGTGAGATCCAACGGCTTCATGGAAGCACAACTGCAGGCCACTTTTCATCATATTTTTCGGTGGCCAACCCACTCATTTAAGCTCAACATTCATCAAACTGAAACTTATAACTCCATCAATTCATTCATTGAATCATCAACCAATCAACCAACGACTTGATCAGCAACATATTCATCATTCAAATAACCCAGTTCTGTATGAATACATCATTGGCAGATAACAATAAAACAACAAAACAGATCAGGCATTTCATTCCACTTACTTCAGCAAACCCTAGATTCCATACGCGCTTTTACTTCACTGAAACTATGTTTGTACGCGCTTTCATGTAGACCTACCCGCGTATACTTCTGTGCATTCTTCAGAAAATCCTATCTGCCCATACACGCTTTTCCTTAAGCAGACCCGCGTATACACGTGCTTTTACTGAAGCAAACCTGCGTATACATCTGTAACTTTTCAGGACTATGCATCTCTTCAGATCAGATAAACAACTCAGATCTCATCCTTTACCTCAGAAAGTATTTCGCCTCATCTCAGATCTAAACATTCCATAAACAGATCTAGAAAATACATATACATTTCAGATCTAGAGATCCCTCTTCATCATTTTCTTCATAGGTGCATCATAGATTCAGATCTATCAATCAAGAACAGAGTTCATCCATGCAGATATTCCTTAGAGAGATTTATTCATTCACAACCCTTACTCATGCCCCACTTGCACTATGGTTTTATACTATGGTTTTCTTCTCCTAAAATAGATTTGGTCTTTATCAATACCATGAGCCAAAACCACACAACTTCCGATGGTATTCCTGGATGGGATCAAATAGATAATCCAACACTCAATACAATGGGTCAATACCATGGTAATTCCCCTAGGTATCATAGTTTTTAGAGCGCAAAAGGCATACGTGACTTTGAGCGTGCGTATTCGCGTGTATACGCAACTTTGCCTCATAAAAACTACGTATATGCTAACCTTGAATGTATACGTGGGTTCCCTTCACAACATTAGAGTATATACGTGGGTTTCCTTCACAAAAGTAGCGTATACATTGTGACATATTATATTTATCATTTTTCTGGCACTTACTGGAAATTGTTTCTCTGTCACATCTGAACTAATCTATAGATACATCATTCTTACACCTTTAGCACATAGGTTGCTTATCATAGGCAACTCATCAAGTAGGTTTCCATCGAGAGAAGAAACTTCATTAAGCAGAGATTGCCATTATCTTCATCAAGTGGGTTACCATAGAGACAACACTACGCATCATATTGCCAACAATCTCCCCCTTTGGACTTGATGGCAACCACGAGTAGTGTTTGATCTGTGAGATAGATACATTAAGCATAATGATATTCTCCCCCTATTCAAACACCATGTCACTCTCCCCCTTTGACATCAAGGGCAAAGGGCGGATCAAAACCAACACAAGGTTTTTCCCTTCATGTAACATTGTAGAACTGATGTATATTGAAGTTACCATGCTCCCCCTGAGTTCATGCTGAATTTTCAAACATATTTTCAATGAAGTAAATGACTCTATGACCTTCCCGTCACCAAGGAGTCATACTTACATCAAAGATCCAACCAAGTGGATTTACATAAGAGACTCAAGTACCCAACCAAGTGGGTTTACACATTTTGACTCAACTACCCATCCAAGTGGGTTTATAAAATGAACAAGTCCTTACATGACTGAATATTACAATTTTACATCATAGATCTTATCATGACCTTTTCATCAAATTACAAATATGACCTTTTATGACCACTACCAAGAAGACCTCAAAAGAGATCATGTTTCAGAACCATCATAATGCCAACAATGCATTATACTCAGCAAGTCTAATGCTCCCCCTAAAAAATGTACATCCAAGCATCCTTTCCATATGACCAAGGCTCCTCTTTAGCTTGTGCAGCCTGAACACTTTCAACAGCAAGTCATCAGCAACAATCTCTTGCATGATATGTCCTTATCTCTGAATCATAAGACTTCTATCTCATCCATGTGTGAAAGCAAGGAATACTCTTCAGCAAAAAGCAAACAGAGCTCATTCATAATCTCATCATAAGAAACCATGTATCATTTCATCATCATTTAGAATTGAATAATAAGTAGCTACAATGCCAATTATACAATCATTAATAGTCATACTGATGCTCCCCCTGAACCTGTGCTCCTGATCTTCAGCTGTCATACAAATTTTCTTATCATAAGTGCATACATGACTGTCTCCACTGTAACTCGCGTGTATACGCGGATTTAGTTCACTGAACCCGCGTATGGAAAGTGAAATATTGAAAACTTCACATTCCTTCATCTCCCCCTAAATTTGTACCACCTGTACCTGTCTTCTTCACATCAGATGCTCTGTCAGAAATAAATATAAACAGAATAATGAGAATCATCATACATTGCTCCCCCTGTGATGATAAATTACTAATCTCTATAATGTATCTCACATCATTCCTGCAGTCATTATGAGAAGTAAGCTTTAGAAGCGGATGACTGCAATAGGGTCAATATTCCCTACGTTTCTGACCATTCCTCCTTCTTTTTCCAGCTTGGCTTGAACTTTCTTATCGTGTGCTAGAAATTGTCCAATTTCTCAGATTTGTTCATCCTGCATTCTTTTTCCACATGTCCATACTTGCTACAAGCCTAGCATCTTATGTGACCAGAAAGGTAGGCATAAGGATCATACTGTGTTCTTCTATTCTTTCTTCTATTGCAATCAGCTGCTTTATTATCAAACTTGCTGCATGAAAAACAATATCCCTTAAAGAAACCAGAGTACCTTTTTGTGTATAATCTGTGTGTTTGTGACTGAAACAATCTGCTCCTGCAATTGGCTGCAACATGCCCATAATTATGACATTTAAAGAATTCAACATTATTTATCAAAGGAGGGAATGCTTTCTTTTGAGAGTTCATAATTTTTGGTTTACCTTTTGCTTCTTTCAACTCTTCAGGTTTTGCATTGACATCCTTTGAGTCTTTAGCACTTCCTTGTGAACTAGATTCTCCTTTAATAGTTTCATGAAACAAAGACCAATTTTAATAGCTGGTGATCTTTGATTACTAAGAATATTGTCCAGAATCTTAGTACTATCTTGGAACCTCAAGATTTTATCCTTTTCTCCTAATTTACCTTTGAGAATGTTTACCTCAACCTCCAATTTTTGGCATTGCTTCATCATGCTTTCTTCAACCCTTTTTCCTTCTTCTACTTGATCATTCAATTTTAAAATTTCTTCCTTCAACCAATTTTCTTTTTCTTCACATGTTTGTAACAACTCTTCATTTTTCTTATTTGATTTTTCCAGATATTCTTTGAGAGAGATGATTTCTGCTTCAAGTCCTTCCTTTTCAAATGATTGTGGAAGTTCTTCATTCTTCTTATTTGATGCTTCAAGGTTTGCTTTCAGAGAGATGATCTCTGCTTCAAGTCCTTCATTGTGATTGGTTACTTTGTCCTGCAGTCTTTGATAGATTTCTATCTATCCCTTCATTGTTTCGGTTTGTTCATTCAATCTAGAGATCAAATCCTTGAGGATAGAGTCCCTCCTTTTAAATTGATCCCAAAAATTACTTTCATCATTGTTCTTGGGATTTTCTTCTAGACTTATACTGTTACTTTCACTTTCATCATTACATGCACAAGTGAGTGGATTACAAGAACAAAAATCAATACCTGTTTCCTCTTCTTCATTTTCTGTTGCACATGTTTTCTGAGATATCTTCTTTCCTTGAGTAGCCTTCTTCTTTTTCTTCTTTGCCATGAGCACTAGCAGGTTTTTATCAAAATCTTCTTCATCCTCACTTGACATTTCATTATTATCTTCATTTGCATAATAACTCTTTCCATTTGCAAATTGTTTATAAGGACATTTATGACATAATGACCCACTCTTCCACCAATCGAAAACATTTGAAGGGGTGACACACTCAGATCTTCCGATTTGGTTGGAGTCTTCTCACAAAATTTGCTTCTTCTTCTTCTTCTTCAGATATATAACTGGATTCCTTGACAACTTCCTTTTCTTTTCCTTTTGCAGACGCCTTAAAAGCAACTTCTTTGATTTGAGAAGGACCTCCTTGTCTCATTTCAAAAGCAGTCAGGATACCATGTAATTGAACAACAGTAAGAGTTTGTAGATCTTGCGTTTCTTCAATAGCTGAAACTTTAGAGTCAAATTTTGAAGTCAAAGATCTTAAGACTTTTTCCACCAGAGTAGTATCGGCCATGGTTTCACCCAAATTTCTCATTCGATTTACAATATCATCTAGACGTAAAAAGAAAGCTATAGGTACTCTCATCATTATGCATCCTTAAATTTTTGTATTCAATTCGGAGAGTTTGGAGTTTTGCACTTTTTATCTTTGTATCTTACTTCTAGCTCGAGAATGATTTTGTAGCATATTTATTTCTTTGAATTGTTGCATCACTTTAGCAAATTCTGGTTCAGACATGCTTCCTAATAAGACATTGACGGCTTTGGCATTGATTTCATATTGCTTCCTTTTCTGCTGCATCAGTAGGAATACTTGCCGGATACTGATAACCTCCTTCCATGATTACCCATACTTCTGCACCAAGACTTTGTAGATATGATTTTGTTCGTATCTTCTAGAATAACATATTATTTACATTGAATAGAGGTGGCCTTATAGACATTAACCCTTCATGACTTCCCATTTCAACGGATCTCCTTCAAGAGATCAAGCTTCTGCAGAAGGACCTGCTCTGATACCAATTGCTGGGAAAAATGCGAGAGGGGGGGGATGAATCAGTATTTAGGGCATACTCAAATCTTTTACTTTTTCATGCTCTAAAACCCATACGCTACTTTACTTGATCAGACTCATGTATATACGCGGATACCCTTCACAAAACTCGCGTATATGCAGAGATCTTAATATGCAATTAATTCATTACTTAGATCCTTGCATTTATTCATTCATCAATGTTTATATAGAAACAGACATGTGCAGTTATAACAGAGTAAATCGTCACACATAAGCATCACACATGAATGCCAAGATTTTAGGTGGAAACCCAAGTCGGGAGAAAACCACCGCTGCCATTGTCTCAGCCTTCAATATTTTATTATAAAGAAAACATCTTACAACTATGTACTGGCACAGACTCATACCGATGTACGAGCACCCACACGCTCGTTTCGACCTCTCTGAGAGGAGCTACAACCCCCTTCTCTCGTTTACCAGCCTCTCCTGGAAGGGAGCTACAACCCCCTGCTCTCGTTTACCAGCTACCACTGGAAGGGAGCTACAACCCCCTCACTGAAGGCTTCGACCCTCAACACCACCATGGACCACGTTTCATCAATTTTCATACTGGATCCAACAACTTCCATACAACACAACTTGTAGGCCACTTTTCATCATATTTTCAGACTGGACCCACTCCACACATTTAAGCTCAACATTCATCAAACTAAAACTTATAACCCCATCAATTCATTCATTGAATCATCAACCAATCAACCAACAAATTGATCTTCTATTAACATAATCAGTAGCATATTCATCATTCAAACAACCCAGTTCTGTATGAATACATCATTGACAGATAGTAGTAAAACAACAGAACAGATCAGATATTTCATACCACATACTTCAGTAAAACCCTAGATTCCATACGTGCTTTTACTTCACTTAACCTACGTATGTACGCGCTTTCATATAGAACAACCCACGTATACTTCAGTGCATTCTTCAGAAAATCCTTTCTGCCCATACGCGCTTTTCATTAAGCAGACCCGCATATACACGCGCTTTTGCTGAAGCGTACCTGCATATACATCTGTAACTTTTTAGGAATGTGCATCTCTTCAGATCAGATAAACAACTCATATTTCATCCCTTACTTCAGAAAGTATTTCGCCTCATCTCAGATCTAAACAATCCATAATCAGATCTAGAAAATACATATACATTTCAGATCTAGAGATCCCTCTTCATCATTTTCCTCATAGGTGCATCATAGATTTAGATCTATCAATCAAGAACAGAGTTCATCCATGCAGATATTCCTTAGAGAGATTTATTCATTCACAACCCTTACTCATGCACTACCTTGCACTATGGTTTTCTTCTCCTTAAATAGATCTGGTCTTTATCAATACCATGAGCCAAAACCACAAAACTTCCGATGGTATTCCTGGACTAGATAAAATAGATAATCCAACACTCAATACAATGGGTCAATACCATGGTAATGCCCCTAGGTATCATAGTTTTTAGAGCGCAAAAGGCATACGCGACTTTGAGCGTGCGTATTCGCGTGTATACGCAACTTTGCCTCATAAAAACTGCGTATATGCTAACCTTGAATGTATACGCGGGTTCCCTTCACAAAAGTAGAGTATATACGTGGGTTGCCTTCACAAAAGTAGCATATACATTGTGACATATTATATTTATCATTTTTCTAGCACTTACTGGAAATGTTTTCTCTGTCACATCTAAACTGATCTGTAGATACATCATTCTTACATCTTTAGCACATAGTTTGCTTATCATAGGCAACTCATCAAGTAGGTTTCCATCAAGGACAACTTCATTAATCAGATTGCCATTATCTTCATCAAGTGGGTTGCCATCAAGGACAACACTCTGCATCATATTGCCAACAATGAAATTTATAAGGATGAAACACAATGATACATAAGAAAACGATATCTAAATAGAAGCACATCACCATTAACGAAGCTCAGGGATCCTGCAAGAAGCCTTCTCCATCATCAATAAAGACAAGCCATTCACAAACTCCACAACACCAATTTCTTCTCCAATCTCCAAAAAATACTATGTATTGCTCCAAAGAGTCATCAAATTACAACCTTTTACAATGAAGTCCTAATGCTCTATTTATCTAGCAAAGGAGGGCAAAAACCATAAATCGGGTTTGAAAATGTCAAAATCATCCATAAATGCCATTTATACCCAAGAGACCATGCAAGGCCCAAGGCATAAATATCTCATGAAATAAATGCCAAAATAACTCCTAGCACCTAATTTTGGACTGATTTGCCTAAAAAAACATTAAAATATCATTTTGCAATAAATGAGTGTCTTTTGTTGACTTTTGGCCAAAAATGCACAATTTGGTCTGAACGCACAACACCTTCCCGGGCAGTAAATAGGTCCATTTGCAGCCCAGTTTTAGTGACCTTCCCGATGTCGGACTTTGCTCCATGATGGCCCGTTGGAAAGATGGCTGAGTCTAATTTCCAAATATACCCTTGGATTTCTAATTGAGCTCATGTAACTTGTCCAAAATGCCAAATTCCCAAAAATTCTATAATTGCAGTGCCAAGCCTGAAAATGAGGTAGAAAGGTGAAAAATGAGGTGTTGTTTGACCTTTTTAAGGGTCAAAAATGCTCCAAATGCTCTGAAATTTGGTGAGAATACTTTACTAGACATGAGGATTCCAAAAATTCAAAATTATCCCTCTAAGGATTTCTGAGGAAAAAGCGTAGCTCCAGGGGTGCTGTGCTTATAGGCCTCCAAATTCACAAAAAACCAAAAATTGCCAAAAATTCTTCAAATTTTGTGGATATATCCCTCATGGGGTTTGGGAGACCTATAGAGAAGCTTATGCCAAGAATCAAAGGTTTTATTGGTCTTTACCTCTTTTTAGTGCTTGAATTTCAGAGAGGGCCTCTTTGAGCTTGGCACTAGTGAGTTTGTTTTTCAAGGCATAGTGTTTGGCCACCTTTTTCTGTAGGCCAAGGTCTCTTTTCATCTTCTTCATATGTTTGTGCTCATCCTTGTAATAGTAAATGATGTATTGTGCCATGCAAAGGCTCCTTTATAGGTCTTTTATCTCTACATTTTTTCTTTGAAGGAGTATGCTATTGGTCCTCTTTTTACCCTCTTTATCACTGGCAAGTTCAATGAGGTCAAATTCATGTTCTACACCATGCTAGTATTCTTCTTTTATCTTTCCTTTTCCTTTATAATTAGCCTCACTATTGGAATTTTAATTGATTTGGGCATATTCACTGTGTTCCTCATTATAGCTGCTCTCATCCTTATTGCTGTGACCTTCATCTTGGCTGCCAACTTCTAGACTTTCCTTATTGTCTTCATGACTGTCATGACTATCTTCAGCCTCTTTTTCATTGTTTGTATAGTCATTTTCTTTATTTGAGGATCCCTCTTCATCTTTTCCTTCATCTTCGTTTTGACTAAGAGCCTCACCGTTTTGACTGTCTCTAGGGCTCTTAGTTTCACTGCTTTCTTCAAGATTATCTTTTGTTTCTTGGTTACCTACCTTATTTTTGTCCATGCTGTCCTTCTCATCCTCATCCTCATCATTCTTAGTGTGATTGCTGTTTTCTTCATTACTTACCCCCTTTTCATCATCAACCTCCATGTCCTCTGCCTCATCTCTAATTTCTCGTTCATATTTGCTTGACCCTTTCACAAAAAAATTTGAACTCTTTTGCAGGGTCTTGGAAGCAGCTTGGAGGTGTATTCTTTGTGCTTGGGAAAATTTTTTGAAATTTGGAGGTTTTCAGGCCTAAGCATAGCACTTGGACACCTCGTGCAGGCCTACCGGTCCTTGGGTGCAGCATTGGGTGAGTCGGGTCGGCCTCTGAGCGCAACTTCGGGATTCTGGGTGTGTCAACTCTACCTGGGCACAACGCCCGTCTATACGCATAGCGCGTTCAGATATATGCGCAACACAGTGCAAAAATACACTACAGAAAACCCCTATTTGTGCAGCGCTGGGTCCTGTGAGCACAACGCTGGCTCAAAAGCGTAACGCTAGTAACCTTGCCCAGAAAATTTCCTCTTAAAGGCTCTTTGCTCTTTTCAAATGAAAAATAAGATATGAAGAGAAAAAAGAGGTCCTTTATACTTTTTAGGGAAAATAAATTATACTTTAAAACCCAATTTTGCTAATTTTTTGAGTTTTTGGTCACCTTTACTGACTTTTTGGTTTGCTATGTAGGTGAACTGAAGAACACTTAAGTACCTCCTTTCTCTTGATATGAGTTTGCTGGAGAAATGAAATGGTCCTTCTTTAGCCTTGAAGGCCTTGGCACTGTCAAACCTCTTTTTTCTTGCACTGTGAAACTAAAAACATGTTTTCTTACCTTCTTACTGATTTTGGAAGTGATATATCCATTTCTGACAAAGACTGTGAATTATGTTTGCTATATCTCCTTTTGGCCACTTATGATTTGTTGCAGGTGCCATGGCATAATGGTTTAGCCCTGTTTGATGCTTTTGGTGTTGGACACTTTCATAACGGTGACCTCATGATCAGTTTGGTATTCTATCTTGAACCTCAACCCTATGCTTTGATTCCTCTGATTATTTGAGGGCAAATGACTGAACATGAAGGCTTGACCTTCCTCATACTGATACTCTTTGCATTCTTTTCCTTTGTGGTAGTGGAACACTTACCTTGAAAAACCTTAGAATGACACACACAACAGTCCCTTGAAATCTTCTTCTGCTGGCATGATGGAGGCTCATTTTCCTCATTTCACCCTCTTTGCCTATCTCTCCAAAACCTTAGGTTTTAGGGCTATTAGAGAAAAATCATTAGTGTTTTCTTCTAAGTTCTCTATAGCCCTTTCAAGTTCATTCATTTATGTTTAGTTCACCTCACCTTTTTCCCTTCTTCATTTATAACTTCTAAAAATATTCAATTCATGCTTGGTTGTGTTGGTGTGCCTCTATCCTTGTGATTTGTTGCCTTGACTCCTTGCTTGGCAAAATGCCGGTCCAATCAGTCCTGAAACCTTGATTATTTTTGAACATGGGCTACTTCCTCCTTCCTTGCTGTGGGTGTCCTTTTTCCCTTCTTCATTTATAAGTTACTTTGACACTCCTGCAAAAATGTCAAAATGAACAATTACCTTTACAAAACTTGAACTTAATAAGGTGACCTTTCTTGGAGACCTTTCTTGATCTGATTTGGGCAAACATGTGCTTCCCTTCTTTCATATTTGATTCAACTCTTAGTAAATGAAAAATAATGATTTAGAACACCAAAGATAACCATACAACCTAAGAAACCCTAGTGACCTAGTGGGAGGCTCTTTGACTGAAATCTTGGCTTAGGGTCTTCAAGTATAAAAACCAGAGTTTTTGAAAAATTGGTGTATTGAAGATCCAAAATCCAATGCACTTGATTTATCTAAAGAGCTTACAGAGATATTTTTGAGACCATCAATGCTTGAGGAATTTGGTGAACATGGGATAGGGTAGGTTGATTGGAAATCCTAGATGGAAAGTGGAGGGGTTAAGCATAGGAAAAACAAAGTACTGACGTTATGAGTGTGAAAATGGGAAAAATATGAGTGGTATGAGCCCATGAGGGGTCTTCTAGGAGTGATGGGCTAACCAGGGAATGGCAGAGTAGTAAAATGATGAAAAATTGTTTTAAGGGTAATGAAGGTAGTGTGATTTCTAAAACTCACAATATTCACGAATGTTGTTTTTAGAATTCTAGGACAAGTTTTTAGTCATCTACAAAATAGAAAAAATACTGATGACTAATAGTGGCTCCACTTAGGGAGGGAAGCTCCTTTTCAGGAGGTGTCCAAAACTTCAGATATCAGATCTCTGAGTTTATGAAGACTAGTGCCTCATTCATTGGGCAGACTTTTCTTCTTTCATTTGCTGATGTTTCTCTTGAAGCTATGATCTAAAATCTGAAGGACATGTTTTCTTCAAACTCCTTCTACCTACCCAGCTTAATTTGCCTAGAATTTTTTCTTCCTTGGGTGCACTTAAACTGGCAAACCCTTGACATTCTTTTCTTTTGAAAGCAAAAAAAAACTATCTTCTTGTACCCTTATTGCTTCCAAGAGTTCAAATTATGCTAGTGAACTCTTTTATTCTCTACCTAGACTAACTGATTGTCAAGATTAAGTTGTATGAAAGACTTCATTCTCTAAGCTATTGACATGAAATTGAAAACATGATTTGAACTAAGATTAAGCAATCTGATTCACCATGGGTTGTGGCATTGGAACAAGCTATACACAGACATTATTTTGGTACAAACAAAAATAGAAATCATGAGGGCTGTGATTGATCATTTTTTAATCCTACCCATCTTTCTCTTTGGTTGAGATTTGAGTATGGAGAACTAGTATCTTTTCTTCCTAAAATATTCCTACTGACAAGTCAAGTTTAGATGCTTTGACAAGTTCTCTTTCACCAACCCATCAACAATAAATTGAAAACATGTTCAGCCATGATTAGGCGAGATGACTGAACAAGACTCTTTTGGAACAAGTAGTGGCATTTAGGCTTGCACACTTTTAGCCGTACTCTTTTTTGGTTATGGGGTTGTACCTCTTTTTCAAATCTGCCCTCTTTTTCATCTTTTCTTTGTTTTTTGTGTTTTCAATATTAGTATTCTAAAAATAAAAACTAGAAATATGATCATAGTGATGAGATTATTTTCATGCCTATCTATCTTAATCTAACCTATATATGATATACATTCAATTGGTGAACTCTATTTTCCATTACAACCAATCAAGAAGATGATTCCATGAGGGATCTTGGTTCAACTCTTTGAGGGTTTTGAAAAAATCAAAAGGCCACTCCCACCTCACTTGTATTTGAACAGTAGTGCCTAAAATTTTCTTTAAACCTTGCATCAAACTGCTCTTGACATATTTTAATCCCTCTTCAACTGTCTCTAAGAAAATAGCAAAGGAATCTTGGAACAATACCTGGCTTAGAGGATTTGGGAGATAAGCTTTATCCAGGACCGCTTCTTCCTCCACTTTTTTGAGCTTGGGACTCTTTTGGGAAAGAAATTCCTCCTCTTCCTCATGATCATCTGAACTAGTAGACTCATCATATATTGCAATGTTATCCTCTAGAAAACCTGATGTGTTCTGATAGAGTGGGTTGAGTTCTATATGAAGATCATCATGTTGATGAGCAGGAGTAGTCTTTGGGAATAAATCTTCTTGAGAAGGCAGTGAAAAAACTCTCATGTGATTATCAACTTCTATGCCTTCATTTGAAATTTGTAATTCAATGGAAATTGGGGGCTGCAAATATGGAGTTAAGAAGGATTTCATGTTCCAAATTATTTCCTTAACCATTTCAGGAGAAGGCTTCTCATTGACAACTTGCTCAAGAATTTCATCATCCTCCTCAACCTCAACATCAAAACTGAAAGATTCTAAACTTTCAAGGCTTTCCTCATTAGTGTCATAGGTGACCTATATTGGCTGATTACTGCTTTCAAGCTGATGATAGTGAACTTCATCCCACAAATCAACTACTAATTGCTCTACAAGATCCACTTCTATTTGGAGAACATCATCATCATCAGCCTCATCAAAATTTGGAGAATCATCAACATAAATAATCTCACCAATCAAACATATTATATTACCAACGTGTTCTTCTTTGAATTGATCTACAAGTTCACTTTCTGACTTATGGTAGACAGGATTAGCAGGAGAATGAACATAAATGTTTTGTTCACATGAAGGCTTAGAGGCCGGCTGAATGTTTAGCATCTGATTTATTTCCTCTTCAGTCAAAAGAGGAAGAATTTTTCTCTTTATTTGGATAGAAGTACAACAATTCTCTTTCTCTTGTGAAGGCTTATTTTGAGGCTGAATGTTTTCTTGAGCCTCGCCTAGAAGAGATGGTGAATCATCAATTGTGCTTTCAGAGAAATTCTGAAGATCTTCCTTTACTTCCTGATTCATTTCATCCTCAACCAACTCTTCTTGGCTATAATAATAGTTATATTGAGTATGAAATGCATGGAGTTCTTCTAATAGATCTTTAGGATGCCAATTCCCAAAATCTTCATCAATGTTTACATGGTATTGTATGAAATCTTCAGATTGATCACAACAATTTTCAGCTAATGATAAATATGGAAAATATTCTTTATAATGCTCATAAAACACCTTGTGGAGGTCCTTTAAGGAAAACAAACTACTTGGTTTCAGACTTTCATACCATTCCCTTGCCTTTGCTTCTAATGTCCCCATGAACATTTTCATGAGGCAGTCTTCATGCCATTCAACTTTTAACCTCCATACATGTACATGAAATTTGATGAGATGTAACAAAGGATCATCAAGTTTTTCATCTTGAAACATATGTAGGTTTTTTATCCAATTTATATGAGGCATTGTGTGTGGGAATCCAGGGATATGATCTCTACTCATTGGGGCATATCTTCATTGTATTCTTGGATCCATGTTTGTAAATCAGAAAGGGGTCACTGTATCTTTTCAACCAATCTAGAGTTCTTTACCAGTGGAGTCTTTAGGTATTTTGAGAGTTGTGGAGTCGCCAGGTGGAAGATTTCAACTTTTTTATCCACCATCAACATGATTGGGATTGCTTAATGCATTCCCAGGGGAGTCTATAAGAACTAGTGGGGTCAACAGGGCTATTGAAGACCAGTGGAGTCACCAGGTGGATGATGTTTACTTTTTTTAAGGATGTACTTGTTGTCGACCATCAACAACTAAATACCAATATAAGGATGTTTGTGGGTTTTCTAATTTCTTAAGGATGTCTAAGATGTTATTTATTCAGAAGGTCCCACCATGATCGCCATTATGTTAGGCGATGAGGTGGTGAGGAATCACTGGATACTACTTGACAAGGGCTTTCTAAAGTCTTTAAGGATGTTTAGGTTGTTAAATTACTCAGAAAGTCCCACCATGATCGCCATTATGTTAAAGTTCCCTTGATTTGTTAGATTGGTGAGATCAAATGCACAGGGTAACATCAGACCATTCTTTGGAGTCCCAGGACCTAGCCTTCCTAGACTCAGAAAGGGCTCTCTCTATTTGTGCAAAGGATGTGAACTTGTTTTCTTCTAGGGTTTTGATTTAGGATAGTTGTTAAGTGTAGGGTTTGTTTGTTTGTTTTAGTTGGGTAAGATGATCAAGTAGATTAGATAGAGTGAGGAAATATTCAATTCATTGGGCTATGGAGTCAATAAAATTCATAGAAAGTTTCAATAGTAAATCAGGGTGGATCACAGGGAAAATCTAGCATTGGTCAGATGGATTCTCAAGGTTTTTGTGAAATGAAATGAACATCAAGTTTGTGAACAAAGAAGGACAAAGGGAAATTAAGAATCCTTTATCATGTACTTAAAAACAAGGAAATACCTCAACATTATTTAGCATGAATAATAAAACAATAGACAGGGCACACCAATAACTCTTTGATTCAACTTAGGCAAATAAGCATTTCAGACATACAATCCAATGGAATATAGAAGGCGAGAAACTCATTTAACTTCTAATAATTTCACCTTCAAGGTTAGAAAACATTCAAGATACACATATAAATTTAATCAAAGAAAAGGGAATGCCTAAAAATAATTTATCATAGCTATGAAGATCTCCAAAAAAATTATTCAAGCATGGACAAAAGGTATGATCAAAACATAGCCTCTTTGGCAAACCTAGACAATGGTACTTTGGAGAGAGACCTCAAGAACATTGTTTAGAGACATCAAACAAGAAGGGATAACCATAAATCATCTTTGATACCTACTATAAACAAGCTTGTGGGGTCTAGAGAGCAATGAAGAATTCTCTAAAAAGGCCCAGCAGAGGAAAACATAGAGGCAGTGAAGAACAAACAGAGCTAAGGTGCCTTCGAAAACATTTATTATTCTAAATCATTTGTCCTACTGCAATTTAGAAGGATAAAACTAAATGATACATAAGAAAACAATAACTAAATAGAAGCACATCACCATTAACCAAGCTCAGGGATCCTACAAGTAGCCTTCTCCATCATCAATCAAAACAAGCCATTCACAAACTCCACAACACCAATTTCTTCTTTAATCTCCAAAAAAAACTATGTATTGCTCCAAAGAGTCATCAAATGCAAACCTTTTACAATGAAGCCCTCATGCTCTATTTATCTAGAAAAGGAGGGAAAAAACCCTAAACAGGTTTGAAAATGTCAAAATCATCCATAAATTCCATTTATTCCCAAGAGACCATGCAAGGTCCAAGGCATAAATATCTCATGAAATAAATGAAAAAATAACTCTTAGCACCTAATTTTGGACTGATTTGCCTCAAAAAACATTAGAATATTATTTTGTAATAAATGTGTGTCTTTTGTTGACTTTTGGCCAAAAATGCACAATTTGGTCTGAACGCACAGCACCTTCCCGGGCAGAAAATAGTTCCATTTGCAGCCCAGTTTTGGTGACCTTCCTGATGTCGGATTTTTCTCCATGATGGCCCGTTGGAAATCTGGCTGAGTATTCTTTCCAAATATACCCTTGGTTTTTTGATTGAGCTCCTATAACCTATCCAAAAAGCGAAATTCCCAAAACTGCTATAAGCATAGAGCCAAGCCTGAAAATGAGGCAGAAAGGTGAAAAATGAGGTGTTTTTTGACCTTTTGAAGGGTCAAAAATGCTCCAAATGCTCTGAAATTTGGTGAGCATACTGTAATAGACATGAGGATTCCAAAATGCAAAGTTCTCCCTCTGAGGATGTCTGAGGAAAAAGCGTAGCGCCAAGGGTGTTGTGCTTATAGGCCTCCAAATTCACAAAAAACCAAAAATTGTCAAAAATTATTCAAAATTTGTGGATGTATCCCTCATGGAGTTTGGGATACCTGTGGATAATATTATGCCAAGAAATCAAGGTTTTATTTGTCTTTACCTCTTTTTAGTTCTTGAATTTCAGTGAGGGCCTCTTTGAGCTTGGCACTAGTGAGTTTGTTTTTCAAGGCATAGTGTTTGGTCACCTTTTTCTGTAGGCCAAGGTATATTTTCATATTATTCATATGTTTGTGCTCTTCCTTGTAATAGTCAATGATTATTGTGCCATGCCAAGGCTCCTTTGTAGGTCTTTTCTCTCTTCATTTTTTCTTTGAAGGAGTATGCTATTGGTCCTCTTTTTACCCTCTTTATCACTGCCAAGTTCAATGAGGTCAAATTCATGTTCTACACCATGCTGGTATTCTTCTTTTATCTTTCCTTTTCCTTTATCATTAGCCTCACTGTTGGCATTTTCATTAATTTGGGCATCTTGACTGTGTTCCTCATTATAGCTGCTCTCATCATTATTGCTATGACATTCATCTTGGTTGCCAACTTCTAGAGTTTCCTTACTATCTTCATGATTGTCATGACTATCTTCAACCTCTTTTTCATTGTTTGTATAGTAATTTTATTTATTTCATAAGCCCTCTTCATCTTTTCCTTAATCTCTGTTTTGACTAAGAGCCTCATTGTTTTGACTGTCTCTAGGGCTCTTAGTTTCACTACTTTCTTCAAGACTATCTTCTATTTCTTGGTTACCTGCCTTATTTTTGTTCATGCTATCCTTATCATCCTCATCCTCATCATTCTCAGTGTGATTTCTATTTTATTCATCACTTACCCCCTTTTCATCATCAACCTCCATGTCCTCTGCCTCATCTCTGATTTCTTGTTCATCTTAGCTTGACCCATTCACAAAATAATTTGAACTCTTTTACAGGGTCTTGGAAGCAGCTTAGAGGTGTCTTCTTTGTGCTTGGGAATTTTTTTTCAAATTTGGAGGTTTTCAGGCCAAAGCGCAGCGCCTGAACGCTTCGTGCAGGCCTGCTGGTCCCTGGGCGCAGCATTGGGTGAGTCAGGTCAACCTCTGAGCACAGTACTGGGCTTTTGGGTGTGTCGGGTCTTCCTGGGCACAACACCCATCTGTACGCGCATCACGTTCAACTATACGCGTAGCACAGTGAAAAAATACACTGCGGAAAACCCCTATTCATGTAGCGCCAGATCAAAAGCGTAGCGTTGGTAACCTTGCCCAGAATTTCTCACTTAAACTCAGAAAATTTCCTCTTGAAGGCTCTTTTCTCTTTTCAAATGAAAAATAAGATATGAAGAGAACAAAGAGGTCCTTTATACTCTTTAGGGAAAATAAATTAAACTTTAAAACCCACTTTTACTAATGTTTCTAGTTTTTGGTCACCTTTACTGACTTTTTGATTTGCTGTGTAGGTGAACTGAAGAACCATTAAATAGCTCCTTTCTCTTGATGTGAGTTTGCTGGAGAAATAAAATTGTTCTTCTTTAGCCTTGAAGGTCTTGGCACTGTCAAACCTCTTTTTTCTTGCATTGTGAAACTGAAAACGTGTTTTCTTACCTTCTTACTAATTTTGGCAGTGATTCCCATAGAATGCGAGATCCCGAATTTTCATGTCACTATCAAACTCCTCGATGATACCTAGCCTCTAGAGAAATTCCTAGTACAACTAGAGCTCGTCGAAGAATACTGACAAGAGTCACTGCAAAAAAATGAGTCCCATAAAAAAAGGGTAAAAGCATCATTCGACTGCCACATCAACCCTCGCTCATTCATCGAGGGTGAACTAGCCCTCCTCTATGATGTTGCAAAAGAAGCCCTAGGGATAGGAAAGTTCGAAAGTTTGTGGAAAGTCCCCTACATCATAAAACATTGCTTTCATAGGGGGCATGCCTCAGCAACCCCATCAATGACCTTTACCTCAAGAAGTTCTACCCATGAGGACCAAGCTAGCCCTGCCCTAGTGTTGGAACATGGTCTCCCACAAGCTGTGAAACTGGTCCATTTTGGATAGTTTTAATTAGAATTAATCTAGTGGAGGGGTTTTGGGCAGGTCAAAGTCCCGAAAGTGTTTTAATGGGTAAAGGGGTAAACCAAGGGTCCGAAAACCACGGTTTGCGGACCATAGGAACGTCTAGGCTAGATTATTATAAATAGAGGAACATTTTTGTATTGTAAGGTAGGAATGATAAGCTATTGATGAAAATTGTGGTTTAAGCTATCTGTGTGGGTTTTGGGGAAAGGACTCCTACTGACTGTGTGCGCGGAGATCCAAGTCCAGCTATGTGCGGACCCTGCTGCTGTGTGCACAAGTTGGGAAGGGAATTTTAAGGAGGAATTGATGAATGAATGAATAAGAAAGGTTGATAGAGAACGAAATTTGTGAGTAATCTTGTGTGAATTGTTGGTAATTACTGCATTGTGTATTTTCTGTATTTAAGCTGCAAAGATATATGTAAGTGTGTTTTCTGTACCTAGATCTATTCTGTTATGTTATGCAATACTGTGCTACTGTCGTAAAAGCATATAATTATAGATCTGGCACAAGTGGATGAGAATCGAGACCTAAGTGATCCTATGCATAACGAGGTAATCTGGGAATTACAGGGTCTAACGCAACCCTGCTTGCCTTACCTATCCTTTCTCAGGGGGCGGAAACTTGGTTCCAACACCCACCCATACTACTTTGGGTGAGACTTTGACCTGCAAAAGCTGGTCACTGCCGAAAGGGCCAATAGTATAGGGGTTTGTTGGCAAACCTTGAGCTCCGAACCTGGGTCAAGACCCCTCGAGCCAACAAATGGTTTTGTTGCCAGGACCTGGAGAATCTTGAGAAAGGGATCAGGTAATGAAAAAAGAATATTGGAAGCCTGAAGGAAAGGAAATTGAAGACTGGTTTGAAAAGTAGATCCAGGAATTTGCGGTAAAATAAAATCGCAGCAAAAATTTAACAGCGGAAACGTGGAAAAATAGGTACATTCTGACAGAAATCTATGAAATATTCTTTGTGAAATTTGCGATCGAGCTTCAAGAGAGGCTAGCCAGACTCATAGAGTTCCAGAAGTGCTGGAAGGACGAGCGAGTCACTCAGTGGACCCCGGATCTGATTCAGCAGCTGGAGAGGACTGATAATACTATCACACGCCTGGTTGATCACTGGGTGGACAGTGTACTAGGAGGATTTGTGACAGAATTTTCCATCAATCAGTTTGTCTCATACTCTGAGGCTGAATGAAGATTCTTTAAAGGGTTCCGGGGCAAATTTTTGAGGACATTACCATTGTTGATTAAGATATTACTGTATGAAAAGAGCATTTTGTGTAGTCATACCGACTGAATGACCCCAGATCTAGACATAAGCACGACGCACAGTGCTAAATACTATCGAACCAACCTTGACGAGGGGAGATCCACCTATAATCTGTTGTAAGAAACAGCTGTGCAAGATCCCCCGGCTACACCGCCACCTAGGCAGCACAAAGGTAAAAATTCTCCCATACCACCAACCTCGCCAGGCAGTGATATGGCTGCGCACCTGAGATTACCTACTTTCAAAGGGGTAGGGGATGAAGATATGGACCACTTTTGGTTTGTTTCAGACTCTGTCTAGACTGCACATAATGTGGCAACCGATATGATAAAGAGGGCGCAACTGTCCCCAGCATTTGAGGATAGGGCACTGGACTAGTATATGAGATACATTGCCCAGAATGGGGGTGCATCTATTCAAGATATCAAAGACGCTCTGAAACAATAGTTCTGAAAGCCAAAATCTTATTCTCAGCTATTAGCAGAAGTAAAAGACTTCAAACAAGGTGCGTCTGAGTCAGTATGGGAGGCCGATCAGCGGTTGAAGAGAGAAATCAGGGAAGGAGGATTCGAGTATGATGATAGGCAACACATAGAGTGGTTCATCGCTATGTTGTTACCTCACCTGCGCACGTCAATGAGTCACCAAACCTTTGAATCGTAGGAAAAAGCTATGGAAGTCGCTATGAAACTAGAAGTTGCACCCATAGAGGATATGTTGGTAGGGGTACAATAAATTCAGGAACAACTTGGGGCTATGCATATGGAAATTCAAAACCTATGAAAGGAGCGAGGAAAGGATGGCCGCGCAGATCTATGGTGCATACGATGTCGGGTATTCAGCCACACGAAGGATCAATGTCCTCTACTAGCAGATTAAATGCAGGTAGGAGGACCTAGTCCGGTGCGCCCAGGAGCAAGTGGGGAACCCATCCTAGCATGACCAGGTTCGAGCGGACCTGCGCTGTGGTGTGACGACTGCCGTGTAGCCAGACTGCATGATACTAACCATTGCCCTCGACTAGGTGCGTATTTCCCAGAGCTGAAGCAACAATGGTGCAGGTTCTGTCGGTCGGTAGGACACAATGAGAAAAAATATTGTACTTATGACTTGATGATAGATCGTGGGAACTTATATAGGGTACAATCAGACCCTACGTCACCAATACTATCTGCGCACCTAGGAGGATCCCCAACCCGAGGCAGAGGAGGTCGGGGAGGAAGTGCAGGACGAGGACGTGGGCAGCTAGTCTGTTATAACTACAGAGAGATAGGAAATTTCGCTAGAGAATGTCCAAATCCCACCTGGCCATCATGCAAGTATTGTAGAAAGCTGGACCATGTGGTGGAGGATTGCCTGATTTTAATAGCCAAAATGCAGGGAAAACAACCCACTCCTATGCAGAATGTGAAAAGAGTTAAAACCGAGATAAGAAATATAGATCCAAGTGTAAAAGTCATGACGCGCAGCGGAAGGATCACCCAGGGAGCAAAGGAGGAGCTTGCCTCTCGGGAAGGAGTGAACTTCAATGAACAGGAATCGCTAGCAGCCAACATGCAAATGCTGAACAAGATAGGGGAGGGGGTTGAGCCCTTCCTGCAGGCATGTCTGAAGCTGCTATGAAATCCGCAGGCTGTAGAGAACCTCCAAGCATTAATGAATTCCTGCGCAGCTCGGCCCAGTTTGACTCCCGAGACCAAGGATGTACACAAACTATACAGTTATAAAAAACACACTGGAAGAGAAATGCGGTTAATTGTATAGATTGGCGACTACGATATGGATCAAGTTATTCTCGATCTAGGGTCAGATGCGAACGTGTTACCAAAACAAACGTGACAATGAATGGGAGAGCCTAAATTGGAATGGTCCACCATCCAGTTGCGTATGGCGAATCAACAGAAGATCATCCCTCTAGGAAGGTTTCCAAAAGTCATGGTAGATATCGCAGGAGTAAAAGTCCTAGCTGACTTCGAAGTCATAGAAATTGTGGAGGATGCAGATCTGTACCCCGCACTCCTAGGACTGGACTAGGATATAGACATGGGGGGTGTCATCAATCTCAAAAAGCGCAGCATGGTGTTTGAGAACAACAGTATGCGTGTAATAGTACCACTAGATCCAGCAGAAGGTGCACGGTATACCGAGCTAGCCTACAAGGAGGAGGAAATAGATCACATTTACAAATTGACTGCATGGGATGAAGATCGGGTTAACCCCACGGCGAAAGGAGTACTCTGCTAGGAAAAGGACAGTGAGTGTTTCTCTGACTCTGATGAGGAACTAGAAAATTGGCAAGGATGATTACACGAGGTGTTAGCTACAATGTCTTCGGACCACCAGGAATTTCTCCCACATCTCTACCAAGGTAAGAGTCCTACCCTACCATGATAACGCAGGTAATACCATGAAATTGGTTGAAACCCGAATTCCCAAGGAATGCAAGCTAGGGGCACTGTTGCTAACCTTGTGCGAAGCACCTATGCATTGGTGGGGTACGCAAGAGAAGTACCAGAGTAGGATGATCCTACGCTTAAGGATCCCAGATGACAGACCGACCCCGAGGTTAGTAGACCCATGTAGATACTTTCTAACATACGTTACTCAAGGGTGCGATAGGACCCCGCCCAAACAGGCTCCCCTGGTTATCAATGACCTAGGTCTACGTTCGATTATGGAGGTAGAGAAACCCATGCGCATCGAGGAGAATTGGCGAACACTTCAAATGGCGGATGGCACGCGGACGCTTGATGCAACCCTGCCATACAGGAACGTCCCGTCCAAGGGAGAGGCGCTCTGATCGAGAAGTTTGGTGGCCGAGTTACTAAGCTGGTACCTGAACTGTGTTACGCAACACCTGGCGCCAGCCCTAATTCGGGGTACGCGAACAGCACACAGGCATCATCCGAGGTTTACCGACTCATGGGAAAGTTCTCAGGTACGACTAACGACCATTAGCCTGCCCCACATTGATAGGAAAGGAACCTTGCAGTTATACAAAAGGGGCGATAGACCACGATCCCTCGCCTACGGTGTCGCAATCAGTTCACGCCTAATCCTGTGCCAGGAAGGAACACTGAGATATAGGGATATGCTGCGACTGCTCCACAACCCCAGATTACCAACCAGCAGAATCCATATTTTCTCGCTCCCTCGCACTGCCCTAGTTCACGATCATGCTCTAACCGCGGTGGACATACAAATAGATTTGGCGCAACTATCCCGTGAAGCACTACAAGGAATATACACCTCGGTGTTGCAAGAGATTCGCCACCATGACCGGACTGTGCGACAGCAACATGAAATATCCCCGGAGGTTTGGGAAAAGTGGGTCGCATTGGTCACAAAAGCAACAAATATTATTGAGGAGAAGCTTACGCAGGGCATGCAATTGGTCGACGCAGCTACATAGCTCTGGACAATGGTCCGGTACCATCCTATGCTTCAGTGTATACAAGACAACTTACGACAGGCGGAAGTTGCTCTTGATTATATCAGAGCTCCCTTATTGTCCAGTGGTTCTGTGCAGTGTCTAGACGTCATGGACATGATTGAGAATCTTTTCTGCGCCAAGCATGTCATCAGGAAACAGTTGAAACCATGGGGTGATACCGCCCTCCAAATCTCCCAGGATGCTCATGCCGCCATTGCGCGCCTCCACTGGATGATAAAACATGTTACTGCGGCTCCAGACGGCCCTGCCTCCCTAACCCTTGTCAACATTGCACAGCGAGCTGTTGTCCAGAGTTAGGAAGTGCTCCCTCCGCTTTCCCGTGCTCTTAATACCTTGCGTGCGCAGATCGAGGTCGTACCGCCACAGTGATTCGGGACGAGTCACAAGATTGTGTTGGGTGACTGTTGGAACAGGGTCTCCCACAAGCTACGAAACTGGTCCATTTTGGATAATTTTGATTATATTTAATTTATCGGAGGGGTTTTGGGGCGCGTCAAAGCCCCGAAAGCATTGTAATGGGTAAAGGGGTAAACCAGGGTGTCTACTCAACTTACTGTTCCTAAATTGATGTCATAAATTGTCAACGAGGGCTAGTAAACTGTTGAAGTGAAGTGCACTATATGTGCCTAGGTATCTTCTTCCTACTTCGTTGTGCTTAGTTTTTTTCTAGTGTTTTTGGTTTTGTGTTTTTATGTTAAGAGGAAAAGAGCTAAATTGTTGGAAAAGAGAAGTTACTGATCACACTAAAACAAAATAAAATCTACTCTAAACTATGAATGGCACCTAAGAACAGAAAGTGATAATCCACAAATTGTAAAGCTGCTAAGAAAAGTAACTCATAACATTAAACTCAGTCCAATTCATTTCATTAGAGGTATTTTGGAACAACTGAGAAAATGATTAGTTTGATGTAATGAAGTAAACAACAATTTAAAATATCACAGAGAAAATCTCATCCGTTGTTAGAAATTTGTTGGAACATTTTGAGAAAAGATTATCTGCAACATAGTAAGGAACTCTATGCTAAAATAACTTATGAAACTAGCATTAAATCATTCTGCAACTCAAAATGTTACTATTAAGCCTCATTCAAGGGTTAGAGATCTCTTGGAATAACTTTGGAAAAAAAGGCTGTTTGTAAAATTATGAGAAATTGCAGAACAGTCAAGAACTCAAAATAATATAACTAGTTCTTGTTCATATGATAATGATGTGTTAGAAGAAGTTAAGAACAAGAGCAGCTTATAAAATAATGAGGGTATTTTAAGTCTAATTAATAGGACTAGAATGCAATTAACTAATAAAACTGAAATGCAATGAACAAAACTGAACTAAAGTGCATTTAAATTAAGAGTACTACAGCTATATCTCATTCACGCATTAGTGATATATTGGAACAGCTCATGAGAACAATATTGACTGTAATATTCAATATAAGTAGACATAAGCATGATGAAAGAGGATAAACTCAAAAAACTACCTAAGTTAAAAACAAAACAGAGCTAAAGGTCACTTATCTAGATAATATGCACAAAGCCTTTCGGACAGTAGGGGCCCTCTACCATCAGATTGGCACATGAATCCTTAAATCCTTAAAATTGATTCAGATCATGCATCAAAGTTGTACTTCTTTCATTAAAGGAAAAACGCTCAGAAACAGAGTATCACAGTTTTTGAGAACTAACAACAAAACATCAACTAACTGTTTCTCGGTTCATCGAGTTATTATTATAAGAAAATACATAACTGTCATTGAGTAGAAATAGGAATGGGTGTCTTTTATAATCAAAATCGAACTAGAACTCCTGTTGAGGACTCATATTTTGCTAAAGACACCTGTAGAGTCCTTATCCTTGTAGAATTCTGCTTCTTAGTTTTGGCTTTATCCACGTGCATAACCTCTTTCAGATTTTTTCTCAGCCTTCGTAGAGGGAAAGGAATGATGTAGGAGAGTTCTAGAATTTAAAAATATGTGTTTTTACCTCAAATAACACCTGTAACCTGTGTGAACATAAATATGGCTGCGGAATATGTGACTAGCTACAGAATGGCTGCATTCTGTAGCTAAGTCTGATAAAAAAACACTATGACAACAAAACCACAAAAGTATAATAAGTCAGTCATTGCATGCATTCTTAAAGTGATTTTAATCATTCCTATTGATTTTTTTAAGCCTATAGCTGATAAAGGACAAATGAAATGAAGTGAAATTTGGTGAAAGGAAAGGACATCTTTAGGGCTCAACACAGGGGTCCAAAAACCACAGTTTGCAGACCATAGGAACATCTAGGCTAGATTATTATAAATAGAGGAACATTTTTGTATTGTAAGGTAGGAATGATAAGCTATTGATACGAATTGTGGTTTAAGCTATCTGTGTGGGTTTTGGGGAAAGGACTCCTGCTGGCTGTGTGCGCGGAGACCCAAGTCCAGCTGTGTGCGGACCCTGCTGCTGTGTGCGCAGGCTGGGAAGGGAATTGTAAGGAGGAATTGATGAATGAATGAATAAGAAAGGTTGATAGAGAACTGAATCTGTGAGTACTCTTGTGTGAATTGTTGGTAATTACTGCATTGTGTATTTTCTGTATTTAAGCTGCGAAGATCTGTGTAAGTGTGTTTTCTGTATCTAGATCTGTTCTGTTCTATTATGCAATACTGTGCCACTGTCGTAAAAGCATATAATTATAGATCTAGCACATCTTGATGCGAATCAAGACCTAAGTGAGCCTACGCAGAATGAGCTAATCTGGGAATTACAGGGTCTAATTCAACCCTGCTTGCCTTACCTATCCTTTCTTAGGGTGCGGAAACCTGCTTCTAGCACCCACCCATACTACTTTGGGTGAGACTTTGACATGTGAAAGCGGGTCACTGCCGAAAGGGCCAGTAGTATAGGGGTTTGTTGGCAAACATTGAGCTCCGAACCTGGGTCAGGACCCCTCGAGCCAACACCTAGAGTGAACATACACAAACCCAACCACCTTAAATTTTTGACCAAAATACTTATTACGAAGTGTGCCCAAAGTGCCACCATGGATTACCAACCCGAACCTTACTTCAGATTTGATGATGGAGCATCAATATGGTCTCAAAGTTTAGCAGCAACTGCCTAGGTCATCTATCACCCTGACCGATCACCACTCTACACAAACAATGTGTGCATCGGTTCAACAACAAACAATCAGGTAGAATATGATACCACCATCGGACTTATGTGCGATGCCCTCCATCGAGGCATACACCATATTCATGTCTACCTTGATTCCCAGTTAGTAGTGTCGCAGTTAAACCAAACATTTGATACAAGAGATTCACATCTATTTAGAATATATTTGCGTGCAAAAAGGTTAAGCAGACAATTTGACTATTACATTTACACATGTACTAAGGATTCAAAACCAAACAACTGATCGCATAGCTAAAAATATTCTAAACTGGAATGTATCTCAAATAAACCATCATACATAAAAAACCAAAAACATAGATATCCATTAGTACAACATCATCCATAAACCGAAATAGGTGACACAACATCTAGAGCTACAAAAAATATCTCTCATATATATATATATCATGGTGTATATGTCCGAGTACAAAAAACAGTGTCGCTGACCCATCAGCCAGCCCAAAGATACATAAAAAGTCGTCAAAAATAGGGGAAGTATCCTCATAATGGGTGATTTTCCCATGTACAAGTAAAATCTAGGGCGGTGCTCCCTCAGGAGGGGCACCTGGACCCACAACTACTCTCGATACCACTACTTGAGCCACCGTCAAAATTGAGACTCTCACCCGACGTAAAATAGGCCGATAGTCCCTCTCCTATGCCATCACCATCTCCAGCCAAACCTCCTCAAGGTTATCCATAAAACCTCGAGAAGGCATCCTTGGGTCAAGCGGTCCACTCGAACCCAGGCATCCTCTAGAAATGACACCCGAGTAGTCATCTTAGCATTGCGAGCCTCGGCCGCATCAACACATGCTGCCTCTGCCTCGGCACGAGCTCGCTCAATCGCAACCTCTACAGTAGCCAAGCTGTTTCCCTCCCCTGAAGGGCCAACATTACCACCAAGTCCTCCAACAATATCTCCTCTCTGTCCTCCATGACTGCCTTGAGGTCTCCGAAGAGGACCGTGGTCGACCAATCGAGCTATGGGGTGACCTACCTTGCCAAAATTTGCAAGAGTAACCAAAACTATGTCAGTGTCACCATCAAAACACATAAGCACATATATACTCAAATAAATGCAGAAAACATAAAAAACATACATGTTGGCCCCCAAGCATAAACAGGAGGGAGAACCATCTCTGGATCCCCCCAGAAGTCCATCCCTGCATATGGGAATGGAAAAAACATCTGGGGGTTCACCTCAAACTAGGCCTCCATCGTGTCATTCCAGTAATGCCCCACCATGCCCCCACCACCTTGCGGCATCAATAGATCCCACCTCCTCATGTGAGGCTCCCGTGGCCCCCCAGGAGGCACCGCCACCACTGGGCTCAACAACACTACCCTCTCGTACATAATGCTACACAGATGTAATATTCCTTTTCTAGAATTGCTGCACTCTGGGTAGTGAAAACGTTGTATTCAGTTAGAACTCATGTGGCATATTTTTGTGGAGTTGATTGAGGAGTCAATGGAGTTGTGTTCAGTTTAACTAATCTAAACATAGTTGAACTAGTTGTCTTTAGTCTAACTGATTAATACACTAGTGAAGAGTGGTGTGAATTAATTATAAATTAATTTACTAATTATAAACTCATTAATCAACTAAAGAATACATCAGTTAACTTCAATGTATGGATAGTTTCAGTGGAGACCAGTGCAGAGATAGGTGAAAGAACATGTTAACTATCAGTTGTGACTATACTGTTGCATATTTGCAACAACCAGTGATTGGAGGAGCCCATGAGGATTGCGAAGTACAAGCCAGGTGGTTCAAGTTATTTAATGAGCCATCCTACAACATTGATTACGCAATAGAGGCTGGCTATCAGGTGGCAGAGATTGGAGCATGTGTTTTGCTAGATCTAGCTTGATTAGTGTGTAGCAATTGGAGGTTGTGCTGAGAGCTTGTGAGGAGATTTGCACAATGATTGTTACATGATCTCTATGACATATAATATACAGATAGTTGGGGTTCTCAGCTTTAAGATTTCCCATGAAATACCGTGTTCATATGTGTGAATGTTTATGGTTTTAATGTGTGCATGCAATTGATTTTATTTCCGCATGTAATGATCACTGGTAGAAGAGATTATGTATTGTGCATGAAGCTAAAATAGTGTGTGATTAGGAGAATATCGGTGAATAATATATCAGTTATTAAAATTTATACATGGTATCATAGCGATATTGATCATTGGAGCAATTGCAAAACATTGAAGTGGTTGAGTTTTGTGCTGGTGGAATTCGAATTTGCAGTAGTGTTTTCTTGGTGTCGAAGTTGAGATGTCTTTCAACGGATTGCGATTGGAGTATGCCCTTGAGGGAAGCTCGAATTATATTTCATGGAAGGATAGGATGGAGGCGGTGTTGGATGACAATGGGTTGAACGAGTTCATAGATGCAGAAATTCCAAAACCTATTTCTAGTGATGCTGTCATACTTGACACATGGCAAAAGAAGACAAAAAAGTGTCAAAGGATTCTGTTGGAAGGTGTGAAGGATCACATAGTGTCCAACCTTCATGGTAAGGCTTCTCCATTCTTGATGTGGAAAGTATTGACAGACTTATTCCAAAGCAAGAGCGACCAGAGGAAGTTGGCGCTCAAGGATAAACTCAGAAACATAAAAATGGAGAAAGGCAACAGTATGCCCAAGTACCTCACGAAGTTCACCCAATGTAGGGATGAGCTGGGAAGTGTGGGGGTTAATGTTGATGACGAGGACTTGGTGAACTTGGCTCTCCTTGGGCTTCCGAAGAGTTGGCATTCCTATCAGGACTCTGTCAATGGTCGGGAGAAATTGCCAGGATGGGAGCGACTTTGGTCAGATCTTGTGCAAGAGGAGATAAGGCGAAGTACCAGGGACAGATCTTCATCAAAGAACTCTGATGAAGAAAATTGTGCTTTGGCTGCCAAAGAAAAGAAAGGGAAGAGCAAGAATCATGCTTCTCAATCCGATGCAAAAGGCAAGAAGCAGGACATGTCCAAGGTGAAGTGCTTTCACTGTCACCAACACAGACATTACGCCACTAGTTGTCCACAGAAGAAGAAAAATAAGCAGGCTGCTAGATCTGTAGCTGGAGAGGCCTTAGCCTCGCAGTTTGAGCTGGATTTTTCGCTAATCACATGCTTGGTCTCAAGTGTGATGGGTTCAGTGTGGTTTCTTAACAGTGGTGCATATTTTCACATGACAGGAGATCGAGATTTGTTTACTGATCTGGATGAGAAAGATCTTGGAGTGCACATCGAGATGGGCAATGATGGTAGATACAGTGCGACCAATATTGGTACCATTTCCTTTGAGAGGGAGTCTGGTAAACCCTTCGTATTGAAGGAAGTGATGCATGTTCCAGATCAAGAAGAATCTTATCTCGTGGCGATACAATATCAAGGATATGATGTTGTCTTTAGCGAGGGAAAGGATTTCCTGCGCAGTAAGGCAACTGGTGAGACCCGGAGGATAGGGGTTCGAGTTAAGAACCTTTATCAATTGCAGGTAGATGGCTGCACAGCAATGGCAGGCAAGGTAGAAGGAGTGGTGAGCCGAGAATATGGCGAGTTGTGGCACCGGAGATTGGGCCACCTTCACCATGGAGCTTTGAAGATATTGTAGCATATTTTTACTGGGCTTCCTAAGGGTTCTCTTGCGTAGTCAGATCAGTGCAAGGGATGTACCTTGGGAAAATTTGTGAAAGCCACCTTTCACGAGAAGGATAGTTGTGTCCCGACGATCCTTCAGAGAATTCACACAGACGTGTGTGGACCTTTCTTAGTAGCTTTGATAGCAAAACACAGGTACTATGTGATATTTGTTGATGATTTTTCTCGTAAGTGCTGGATCTTCTTCATGCAGAAGAAGAGTGAGACATACTCAAAGTTCTGTGAGTTCAAGGCACTGGTTGAGAAAGAATCGGGGAAGCAAGTGAAGGCTCTTAGGGCACAATGGTGGTGAATTCATCTCTCGGTGAATTCATGACTTTTGAAAGGTGCATGAATTCGAAGAGCTCATAGCACCTCATAACCCACAAAAGAGAATGTGTTGCCGAGCAAGAAAACGTAACGATCGTGGGTGATGCATGGGATGTTGCATGATCAGGGCCTTCCCATACACTTATGGGCTGACACATGCAATACTGCGGTTTATGTGCATAATTGTTGTCCTCACAGGATACTTGGCATGAGTACACCAGAGGAGGCATTTTCTGGTAAGAAGCCTGATATTTCTCATTTGAGGATTTTTGGTTCACCTGTTTACATTCATGTGAAGAAGGATGCCAGGAAGAAGAGCTGGAGCCGACTGTAGAGGTTGGGATATTTGTGGGGTACACTGATACACCCCACAACTATCATGTGTATTTTCTAAACAGTCGCAAGACTGTTGTGCGACGGATATCAAATTTCATGAGGAGAAATCCATGAAGTGTTCTCTTGAGAGGGAGCCACACTTGCATGCAGATGAGGAGCTATTAGTTCCTAAGGATGAGTCTCTGGATGTGGATCAACCACAAGAAAAGGTTCATGGAGTGGAAGAGACCACTCAGGCAGTGCCAACCATCAGAGGGCGGAAGTGCACTACAGAAGCTGAGTGACTGGCTCAAGATGCAGAGAAGTTTGTAGGAGCACCTACATCACAGCGCAGACAGAGACAGTCACCTGATCGGTACACTGGATACATGGATCTTGTGAGCAAGTGTATCGTGACAGAGCCATCCTCTTTCGAGGAAGCCGTGGAGGATCCCGCATGGGTAGATGCCATGGTGGAAGAGTATGATTCGATTGTCAGAAACAGTGCATGGGAGATTGTCCCGAGACCGGAAGGGAAATCAGTGGTGGGTTCGAGATGGATCTACAAAGTGAAGCAGGAAGCTGACGGGAGTGTGGAGAAGTACAAGGCAAGATTTGTTGCCCGAGGCTTTTCACAGATAGAGGGGATCGATTATGAGGAGACCTTTGCACTTGTCGCAAGGTATTCTTCCATACGGACGATTCTTGCTCTCTCAGCGCAGATGGGGTGGCACATTCATCAGATGGATGTGAAGACTGCATTCCTCAATGGAGTCATTGAGGAGGAGGTGTACATAGAGCAGCCCGAAGGTTTCGAGATCTTCAGCAGTGAGTCGCATGTGTGCAGGCTCAAGAGAGCGCTATATGGGTTGAAACAAGCACCTCGTGCTTGGTACACACGGATAGACAGTTATTTCACCGGACTTGGATTCTCCAAGAGTGAGGCGGATCCTAACCTATACCAGATTGTGGTGGAGGGTAAGTTGCCGATCATTGTACTTTATGTAGATGATTTGATTTTGACAGGTGATGAGCTGTTGATACTCTCATGCAAGGAGGATCTTGCAAAAGAGTTTGAGATGAAGGACTTGGGCCTCCTTCATTATTTCCCGGGATTGGAAATTTGGCAGCGCAGTGATGGACTATTTGTTTCTCAAGGCAAGTATGCCCGGGAGATACTAGAGAAGTTCAACATGCATGGCTGCAAGCCTGTTGATACTCCTCTTCCTGGTGGATGGAGGAAGGAGGATGCTACTTCAGCGGAGGTAGTGGATGCCACTGTTTATCGACAGTTGGTGGGGTCGCTTATGTATCTGGTCAATACACAACCCGACATATGCTATGCTGTTAACCAGCTTTCACAAGCTATGGTTAAGCCTACCAAGCTCTACTGGAAGGCAGACAAGCATGTATTGAGATATCTCAGAGGCACATTGGGATATGGATCATGGTACAAACAAGAGGATGAGTTGAGGCGGCATGGCTTTATGGATCGGTATCATCATATCAGAGATTGTGTGCAGCGGAAGATCATGTTACTTTCATACATTCCCACGGAGGATCAGGATGCTGATATCTTGACGAAGGCGCTCACCAGGAGAAAATTTGAATACCACAGAGGTAGGATAGGGGTGGCAGATAATCCTTATCTTGTTGAGAGGGAGTGTTGAGATTGCAACAAGATGATGAGCTTAGTGGAAAGAAGTCTCCTTCACTAAGTGGGCCCGCAGGCTATTTTTGGCGCAAAGTCTATTTTTAGACTATGTCTATTTTTAGACATATGGATCATGTTCTATGAGTTGTAGGATGCTATTTGTGGATGGTTGGTCAAGTTGGAAAAATATATGGACTTCTATTTTTAGACATATTGGGCGAAATCTATTTTTATATTTCCAGTCTAAAAATAGACATGTCGAATATTATTAGCTCTTAATAATATTTGGACTATAAAAATTATCTTATTCTCTTAGAGCACTTCAGTTAAGTGCACAAATGTGGCACAGGAGCTGACAAAAGGAATTACACTATTCCTAAGGGTTAAGTGGAGCTATTGCATGGATACTTCAGTTAGAACTCATGTGACAGAGTTTGGTGGAGTTGATTGAGGAGTTAATGGAGTTGTGTTCAGTTTAACTAATCTAAACATAGTTGAACTAGTTGTATTTAGAATAACTGATTAATACACTAGTGAAGAGTGGTGTGAATTAATTATAAATTATTTCACTAATTATAAACTCATTAATCAACTAAAGAATACATCAGTTAACTTAAGTGCATGGACAGTTTCAGTGGAGACCAGTGCAGAGATAGGTGAAAGAGTAGGTTAACTATCAGTTGTGAATATACTGTTGCATATTTGCAACAACCAGTGATTGGAGGAGCCCATGAGGATTGCGCAGTACAAGCCAGGTGGTTCAAGTTATTTATTGAGCCATCCTACAACATTGATTACGCAATAGAGGCTGGCTATCAGGTGGCAGAGATTGGAGCATGTGTTTTGCTAGATCTAGCTTGATTAGTGTGTAGCAATTGGAGGTTGTGCTGAGAGCTTGTGAGGAGCTTTGTATAATGATTGTTACATGATATCTATGACATATAATATAAATATAGTTGGGGTTCTCAGCTTTAAGATTTCCCATGAAATACTGTGTTCATATGTGTGAATGTTTATGGTTTTAATGTGTGCATGCCATTGATTTTATTTCCACTTGTAATGATCAATGGTAGAAGAGATTCTGTATTGTGCATGAAGCTAAAATAGTGTGTGATCAAGAGAATATCAGTGAATAATATATCAGTTATTCAAAATTTTCTACATAAAATGGCCAAAGGCCCTCCTTATTAGACTTTCCAGAGAGAAATAGACATCTTATCCTCAAACAATAGCAAAAATTCAAGGGATTCAACCCTACTACTGCTACACCTTCAGAAAAGACGCAGTTTCTAGAAGAGACTGCGCTGTGTATGTTGATGACTACTTGACCTTAAATCAGATGGTGGAAAAATAGCTCAGAACCTTCCCTTTAGATCCATTAAACAAGCTGATCCAAAGAAGAGGATGGAATTCCGACATGAGAATCCCTTGCACTAAACAATGCTGCAACCACAACTAAACAACTAAAGCATGCAAGTAGTCAAAAGAAAAAACATAGATGAATATTGAATGCCTTCCTTGCTGCTATCCCTTACTTCTTATCCTTGGTGAGCCTCCTCACCCCTGACCCCACTCATTAATGAGGTGACTTCCTTGAAAACATTCCTTCTTCAAAACTGCTCTGTCCTTACTGGTTTCCCTCCTCATGTAGTATGTAATATTCCTACTTAGCCCTTACTAAGAGGAATATTCATTTTTGTTTTGATTTCTGTTGCATGAAGAAATAAATAAAGGAAGACATGTAAAACTCCTAAAAAGGCTGAATAAATCAATGCCCATGTGAACAAAGATAAATCAGGGCCATGTAAATAATCACTTGCAGGTGTGAAAGAGGTTTGAGATGAAGACTTGGTCAAACTTGACCAAATCAACAATGCTGTCTAGGTTCATTGCATCTCCAAAAAGGACAACGCAGTTCTAGAAGGAGGCTTCTCATGTGAAAAGGGCTAACTCATCAAGGTGGTTTAGGGTTTGCAAGGCTCTTCATCTTATAAAAGGAGAGGGAGGACAAAAAGAGAAGGTTTTTGATTGATCATATTCTTGAGTATTTTGTCTACTTAGACAAATACTATTCTCTGCTGTTTAGTGGAGAATTGTTCTTGGAATTCCTATGCAGGGATTTCACCTCTTCCTTTGAGGATTCTTGGAGGAGTGTTTGCTGAATTGATCCACTATTAGGCTTGAGGCCAAGCTCTACTTACATTGGTAGCACTGATCCATTGAGGGTTTTACTTCCTCTGCAAGTTGCAACAAGTGGGAGTCTAGATCTGCAGAGATCTAGTGTATTTTGGGAGCCTCTTCTCATGGAATGTGTCTTTTAACCTCCTGGAAGAGTATCTCTTCTCTTTGTACTTCAGATCTGAAATTTTGCAGTGGTTATCTATGTCATTTGAGCTATAGTGCTGTTCATCTTGATGGACTGCGTTATTTTGGTGTAAGGCTCTTCATGGTGTTTTTCTCATAGTTTAGATCAGAGATCTCTAGTGCTGGGCTTGCCTTCCACTTGGTGATCCATGGATTAGCTTGCTGATCCATGTTCTATTTAGATCTGATCCATTGTAATGAAATTTTATATTCAGAAATTTACTGCAGCAATTTACAGATCTGCAACTTGTTTCTCAGATCTACTCTTATTTATGCATGCTTTTGTCAAAATTCCAAGGGGATCTTGAAGAGAAAAATATCTAGTTTCCAGATCTGAAATAGATCTGATGTTTTGTCCAAAGATCTGTCCTAGATATCATTTGTAACTTCCAGCTGTTGAATCTCCTTAAAAATAACGCTGTTGAGCCATTTCTGCAAATGTACATGTGTTCTAGCTCTCTTTTCTGAATATTTCTTGCTATATTGTCTCATTCATTCTACTGTATATTGAAATAGCTTTATTATAATGCTGATTTTATTTGGTATTACTGAAATATGAACCTCCTTTATGATCTCCTCTGAATATCTGATAAAACTGCGCAATTCCTGAAGCAGCGTTTGCATTTGGCTGCAGCCTTCCTCTTTGGGTACTTTTTAGCTAGTCTAGTTTGTGGGAGATCTGTTTAATGTAGCTAAACTAATTTTTTTTTGATGAAATTCCATAAATGAGACCCATACAAAATAAATAAGAGGAACCACGTCCTGATTTGCATTTATGTTGCATATTTTTTATTATATAGTGTTTCTCTTGAGCACATTATTGAAATTCTTGAAAAAGGAATATTACAGTGGTATCAGAGCTCCTTTCTTGGCACAACCTGTGCTTGCCTTGGAGCACCAGCCATGTTGCATTTGGAATAATATGATCCTCTTACTGAGAGGGAGAAGAGGTACCAGAATAGAAGTCATAAAAAGTATGACTACACTACTAATGATCAAGACAAGGGGAAAGCCCCTGAAGCTGTGAATGATAAAGAAGCAGAGGAGTTTGGAAAAAATATTTTGGAGACCATGAAAGATCTTGCCAAGGGGATAAAAAATATGAGGGTGGACAGAATGAGGGAATATCCTGGGATATTTCAGTTGGGAGAAAGCTCAGATATGTCTCATCATGGGACTGGTTAACCAGTGAATCTGCCACCAGCCCCACAAGCTTCACAACGCTCCACTATGCATACCTTCTTGGCTGTGGAGAATGAAGGACCACATGAGCAAGCTTCTCTTGAAGAATACATTGTGGAGTATGACTCTCAGAGTCAGATATTCAAGGATAATTTGAGTTTCCAAGACTTTTGTCACATCAAGGACAGAAGAAGACCAGGGCAGCAATATAGAGATGGTGGTTTCTTTCATGGTAGACACCACACCATGGGAAGATTATTTTTTCCCAAGTTTGATGGATCATCCTCCGGTTCTGCCAAGGCATGGGTAGAAAAGCTGGATATCTATTTCCAGCTGAACAAAGTCCCTGAAGTTGAGGCCATCAATATTGCAACGCTGCACTTTGAAGGTGAAGCACACAATTGGTGGTTCCATGGATTGTATACATTGGGACACATCAATGTGACTACCTATGCTGAGTTCACTAGAATACTGGTGGAGAGGTTTGACAGGAAGGATATTGAAGCACCCTTCATAAGCCTTGCAAAATTGAAGCAGTCAGGAGATGCAGGGACTTACATCTCTGAGTTTTTAAGATTATCAGTCATGGTCCTTGATCTATCTGTAGCAAGGAGAGTCTACATGTTCATTGATGGCCCGGAGGAACCCTTGAATGGATTGGTTAAATATAACAAGCCCATCACTTTGCATGATGCCATCGAGAGCTAGAGATCTCCAAGATGCCTTGCCAAAATCAAAGGCAACTTTCCAAAGCAAGGCCCCTCACTTTTGTAAGGGGAAAGAAGGAAAAGCTGCTCCTCCCAAGGAGAGCTCTTATAATAAACCTCTTGATTTTGATTTCAGGAGGGAATTGAAGAAGAAGAAGCTATGCTTCACTTTCCAAGAGTCATGGGTGCTCGGACATAGGTGTGTTGTTGGAAGAGCACACTACATAGAAGTCTTCTCTGATTTGGAGGAGGAAGATGATGATGAGGAACCTAGGAAGGGTCATAGCGCTGATGATGAGGAGGAAGAACAAACACCCACCAGAGATGGGAAGGGAGCCTTTGCTCCAACCAGTGGGACCCTTGATTCTTTGAGAGGAGTGCCTAATTACTTGACCCTAAGAGTACAAGGTTCAGTTATGAATCAGAGAGTATCCGTACTGATTGATAGTGGGGAAACCCACAACTTTATTGATGCTCACCTTGTGCAAAAGAGAGGAATCCCAACTGATACTTTTGAGGGATTTTCTGTCTTGGTTCTGGGAGATAGAACCATGTAGTGCATGCAATATGTCCCATCACTCTTTGTCACTATGGGATCCTACACCCTGGTGGATCACTTCTTTGTAATTGACATACCAAACACCAACATCATCTTGGGAGTCCAATGGTTGATTACCTTGGGGAAGGTTACCACTGATTGGAAAGCTTTGCAAATGGAGTGGATGGAATTGAAAAGTGGGAAACCACAAATGATCCAAGGCATGCACACTTATCCTTCACCTAATGTTTCCACACAAACAACAGAGATGGATTTGCACTGTGGAAGCAGGGATCTCACAGTCCCTTCTCTCATGTTCATGAGGATGCTGCAAGGGACATTCTTATCTTATGGAAAGCCACCTGGAATGCCATCAGATTCAGATCTTGTGGGGGAAGCCTCACAAAGTGCTGCTCCAAATCTAGATCCAGGAAGGATTGGAGCAATAGAAGACCAAGCTACAGCGCTGTGGGAGGAGAAGAATGGGAGGATCAACCTTCCAAAAAACCACTTTGACATGTGTAATGTCAAGAAGAAAATAAGCAACAAGACAAGCACTCCCATGGATGAATCACCAGCGCTATTATTGTTGGAGAGTGTGGATCCATATTGGAGATCTCAACTCCTTGTGGAGTACTCCAAAGATCCTCACACCGGGATGATAATAGATGGCATGAAGCAAGATGGAGGCTATTTGGTCCATGAAGGGGTCATCTATCATCTTGGTAGAGTATTCTTGTCTAAAGCATCCAATATTAAGTAAGAGATACTACAAAGGGCACATAAAGAGTTCCTTTCTAGCTATATGCAGTCAGCAAAGATCTACACCCTAATCATGAGGAGTTTTGATTGGGAGGGCATGAAGGAGGAACTACATCAGCACTATGATTGGGAGGAACTACATCAGCACCTTAAAGAGTGCAGGAGTTATGAGGATTTGGGGCAGCCAAAGGACTCTATACAAGAGTCATTTCAACCATCTCTTCCTTCTCTTGAAAGAGGAGAAATGTCCATGCCCAACTCCATGTGTGTGGGAGACTTGAATGGTAAAGAATATGATCTTATGGAGCATGTTTATTTTTCTGATTCTCTTACCATATGTATGTAGGCCATGGCTCCTAAATGGAGTGATATTACATGTAGATCTCGTGGCATTGATAAGGCCAATAAAAATTCTGAATCTGGTCACTCCCTTCAGGTGCAAAGGGAGATCATTTTTCATGATGGGTGCTTCCCAAAGGCACCAAAAATATCTCTCATTTTTAGCTATGATGAGATAACGTGTGCAACAAGTAAGTGGTGGGGGAACCACATACCAAACATAGATCTACTGCAGGAAGGAGATACTCTGCACTGGTACCTCATGTGGGGTCAAGATCCACCTCCCTATGCTCAACTTTCAGTTTTTTTATATGTACTCTTGCTTCCATACTTAATTGATCTAGTTGTATTGTTTATGGGGTTGTATGGACATAGGATGAGCAATGTATATGTACCACATGGTTTGGGACTTCAACCTATACTTCATGATACATGATTTAGATGTAGCATTTCTTCCACCATGTTTATTTCTATTGAGTTTTTCACTCTTGAAGGGATGGACTATGCACATATTATGTTGGCCTTGGAGGAACAATACATGATGCATTGGCTTGTTGAGCACTTGGCTTACGATGAGGACTTGATCCTTGATGATGACATCAAGGGAGAAGGAGAAGAAATACAACTCTTACCCTATCAGTTGCTTAATGACAAGCAACATTTTGGAAGGGAGGACTGTAATATTCCTAACTAGCCCTTGCTAAGAGGAATATTCATTTTTGTTTTGATTTCTATTGCATGAATAAATAAATAAAGTGGACATGTAAAACTCCTAAAAAAGCTGAATAAATCAATGCACATGTGAACAAAGATAAATCAGAGCCATGTAAATAATCACTTGCAGGTGTGAAAGAGGTTTGAGCTTAAGACTAGGTCAACCTTGACCAAATCAACAACGCTCTCTAGGTTCATTGCATCTCCAAAAGGGGCAGCATAGTTCTAGAAGGAGGCCTCTCATGTGAAAAGGGCTAACTCATCAAGGTGGTTTAGGGTTTGCAAGGCTCTTCATCTTATAAAAGGAGAGGGAGGGAAACAAGAGAAGGTTGTTGATTGATCATATTCTTGAGTATTTTGTCTTCTTAGACAAATACTATTCTTTGCTGTATAGTGGAGAATTGTTCTTGGAATTCCTATGCAGGGATTTCACCTCTTCCTTTGAGGATTCTTGGAGGAGTGTTTGATGAATTGATCCACTATCAGGCTTGAGGCCAAGCTCTACTTACATTGGCAACACTGATCCATTGAGGGTTTTGCTGCCTCTGCAAGCTGCAGCAAGTGGGAGTCTAGATCTGCAGAGATCTAGTGTATTTTGGGAGCCTCTTCTCATGGAGTGTGTATTTTAACCTCATGGAAGAGTGTCTTTTCTCTTTGTACTCCAGATCTGCAATTTTGTAGTGGTTATCTATGTCATTTGAGCTACAACAATATTCATATTGATGGACTGTGTTATTTTGGTGTAAGGCTCTTCATGGTGTTTTGCTCATAGTTTAGATCAGAGATCTCTAGTGCTGGGCTTGCCTTCCACTTGGTGATCCATGGATTAGCTTGCTGATCCATGTTCTATTTAGATCTGATCCATTGTAATGAAATGTTATATTAAAAAATTTACTGCAGCAATTTACAGATCTGTGACTTGTTTCTCAGATCTACTCTTATTTATGCATGCTTTTGTCAAAATTCCAAGGGGATCTTGAAGAGAAAACTATCTAGTTTCTAGATCTGAAATAGATCTGATGTTTTGTCCACAGTTCTATCCTATATCTGAGTTGTAACTTCCAGCTGCTGAATCTCCTTAAAAATAACGCTGTTGAGCCATTTCTGCAAATGTACATGTGTTCTAGCTCTCTTTTTTGAAGATTTCTTGCTATATTGTCTCATTCATTCTACTGTATATTGAAAGAGATTCATTATAATGCTGATTTTCTGTGGTATTAATGAAATATAAACCTCCTTTCTGATATCCTCAGAATATCTGATAAAACTGCACAATTCCTGAAGCAGTGTTTTCATTTGGCTGCAGCCTTCCTCTTTGGGTACTTTTTAGCTAGTCTAGTTTGTGGGAGATCTTTTTAGTGTATCTAAACTGATTTTTTTTAGATGAAATTCCATAAATGAGACCCATACAACATAAATAAGAGGAACCAAGTCCTGATCTACGTTTCTGTTGCACATTTTTTCTTATACATCATTTCTCTTGAGCACATTATTGAAATTCCTGAAAAAGGAATATTACATAGCAGCGATGTTCATTTGGTCAACTGGATCTGGTCCACTTAAATTGCCTCCCTTTCACACCAAGGTGGCTTTATTTTACTTCTTATGCTGATCCCCTTTCACATTGGGATTTTTTTATTGCTATTACAGAGATTTAAGGGTCTCCCTATTTGATTTATTCTTCTAGCTGCAAAATGGAACAAATATAATATTCCAACTAGCAATGGCTAATTGGGAATATTACAGTCCTCCCCGCTCAAGAGTTGCTTGCCCTCAAGCAACAAAAAATAAGGATGCTGCAAGATCTTCTCTCCCTCCCAAGTGGCATCCTCATCCGATAGATTCTTCCATCTAATCAGATATTCCTTGATCACTCTGTTTCTTAGTTGCCTCTCCCTTGTGTCTAAGATTGCTTCTGGTTGCAAAATTAGGTGGTCCTCATCATCAATGAGGGGAAGGTCCATGTTGGCAAATATATCTCTTTCAATGGCCTTCTTGAGGCAAGAGACATGGAAAATATTGTGGATCTTGCTCCCCTTAGGAAGCTCCAGCTCATATGCTACCTTACCAACACAACTGATCACCTTATATGGCCCATAGAAACGTGGTTTGAGATTTTCAGCCCCCTTTTCCTTGAGTGTAGGCTGTTTATAAGGCTAAAGGTGTAGATACTAGATCTCCTACCTCAAACTATCTCTCTACCCGACCACGGTCTGCATAAATCTTCTGTTGGTTTTGGGCTGTAGCAATGTTGTCTTTGAGGGCTCTAAGTATGTCTTGATTCTCTTGAATCCATTCCTTTTCTCTTGGAGCCTTACTTGCCCCAAACATAAAATCAGTAAATGAGAGTGCATCATACCCATATAGGGCCCAGAATGGAGTCATACCAATAGACATATGGTGATTAGTGTTGTAACAATACTCCCCCAAGTGAAGCCAATGCAGCCAAGCCCTCTGCTGCCCTGCAACATAGTTTCTCAAGTAGCCTTCCAGCCACTTGTTCACTATCTCAGTCTGTCCATCGGTTTGTGTGTGATAGCTAGTGCTTGGTGTCAAATCAGTCCCCACTAACTGTAAAAGTTCCTACCAAAAGCCACCCATGAAGCGGCTGTCCCGATCACTTACTATGGTCCTTGGGAGACCATGGAGTCTAAACATATCTCTGAAGAAAAACTTAGCTACCTATGAAGCAGTATAATGTGCAGAAATGGAAAAGAAATGAGAGTACTTTTTTAGTCTATCAACAACTACAAAGATACAATTCTTACCCTGCACTGGAGGTAGGCCGGTGATGAAGTCCATAGAGATGCTCTCCCACTTCCCATCTGGAATAGGTAGTGTCTGCAACAACCTAGCAGGGTGGGTGTGCTCTCCCTTGTTCTACTAAAAAACTGTGCACTCCTTGACATGTTGGAGCACATCCTCCTTGAGATCCTTCCATGAGAATATCTCCCTTATGGCCTTGTAAGTATTTGTGAAGCCTTGATGCCCTGCAAGTGGGGATTCATGTGATGCTTGTAAGATCTTCTCCTTGAGCTTGGAATTCTTAGACAAGAAGATCTGGTCCCGGTAATAGATGACCTCATCCATCACCCTATACTTCTCATCCGGTACCACCCCATCAAGTATCTCACATGAAAAATTATCTTTGGAATACTCAACCAAAAGTTGAACCTTCCAATCTGCGTCCATGCCCCTCAAGGATAGCGCTGTAGGTCTTGTGGATAGAAAATCAGCCACTATATTGCTCTTCCCCTTGACATATTATATGTGAAAGTCATATGATTGGAATTTGATCACAACCTTCTGTTGTCTTTCTTGGAGCTGCTTCTGTTCAAGAAAGAATCTAAGGTTGTTATGGTCAGCCTTCACCCTGAATTTATTCCCCACCAAGTACTGCCGGAATTTGGCTAATGCATCCATGATAGCCAACATTTATTTATCATAGATGGGGTATAACCTTTCATGAGGAAGCAATTTCCTACTTTCAAAGGCTATAGGATGCCCTCCTTGCATCAATACTGCTCCAATCCCTTCACCTGATGCATCACATTCTAGAACAAAAGGTTGAGAAAAATTAGGTAAAACTAATAAAGGGCAGCTACTCATTACCTCTTTGAGCTTGTCAAAAGCCCTTTGCGTTGTAGGTGTCCAACTAAAAGCTCCCTTCTTGGTCAATTCTATGAGTGGTGTTGCTAGTTGTGAGAACCCTTTTACAAATTTCCTGTAATAAGTACATATGCCTACAAATCCCCAGAGTTCTGTGACATTCCTGGGCTCAGGCCAATCTCTGATAGCCTGGATCTTCTCCTCATGCACCCTTACTCCATCCACTCCAATGATGTGACCCAAATAAAGAATCTCTGTGAGTCCAAACTCACATTTGGAGAGCTTAGCGTAGAATTGCTGCTCCTTGAGAATATGTAAAACTGTCTCAATATGATGCAAATGCTCCTCCCAAGTGCAACTGTAGATGAGACTATCATCAAAGAAGACCAATACAAAATTCCTCAAATGAACACGGAAGATGTGGTTCATACAAGATTGGAAAGTTTCTGGGGCATTGGTCAATCCAAAGGGCATCACCAAAAATTCAAAATGCCCATAGTGACATCTGAACACTGTCTTGGGGATATCCTGATCCCTCACCTTGATTTGATGATACCCAGATCTCAAATAAATATTGGAGAAGTATGTAGATCCCCTCAACTCATCCATTAGCTCATCGATATTGGGTATGGGGTACCTATTATTCATGGTCTTCTTGTTCAATGCTCTATAATCAATGCACATCCTCAATGTGCCATCCTTCTTCTTTACCAAGACCACTGAAGAAACAAAAGGACTAGTACTGGGCCTGATGTGTCCTAGAGCCAATAGCTCTTGGATGGGCCTCTCAATATCATCCCTATAAGCGTTGGGATGCCTATAAGGAGTGGTGATTACTACTTGGATCCCTTGCTCCAACTCAATAGTGTGTTCAAACCCCCAGTCAAGAGGCCTCCCTGGTGGAATATCTCCAAACACTGTATAATACCGGTCCAAAAGAGCCTGTACATCTAGATGTAATGGTGAATCCTTGCCCCTTGCTTCTGAAGTTCTACTACCCATTCTACATCTCCTCTGCGCAGATCTGCCTCCATCCTGTGTGCTGAAAAAATCTAGGGGGGTATGTGTTTATGCCCTTGATCTTATGATGCTTACCATTCTTCCCTTCTGTCCATTCCATATCCAAAGTTTTCCAATCAGTGGTAACTCTCCCAAGAGTGATCAACCACTGGACCCCCAATATGACATTGGTATCTAGAATATCAACCACAAAGAAGTGGTCTGTTAAAGTTTAGGCCCCCATGGTGATGGATAGTGCCGGAACATATTTGGCACACTGTATGGTTCTAGCTCCTGGAACCATAACTGAGAATCCCTCAAACTCCTCCATGTGGATCCCTCTCCTCTATACCAGCTGTGCATCAATGAAATTATGAGTAGCTCCACTATCAATTAGCACTGACACTCTTTTCCCCATAATAGTACCTCTTACCCTTAAGGTCAGATATTTTGGGACCCCTCGTAACGCTACAATAGCTCCCCTTCTTGGAGCAAAGTCTTCTACTGATGGTACAACGCTGGCCTCCTCCCCCTCCTTGGAGAAGGTCTCAATATAACGTGTCTTCCCTACAAAAAATTCATGGTTTGGCACCCATGGCTTTTGATATGCAAGAAAATACCCTTCCTTCCTCAAGTTCTTCAAGTCATGATTAAGGATTGTCTCCTTTGGCCTTGAAGAAGTCTCCTGTTGCAGCAACGTTCTTACTTTGGGAAAAGTATGTTGCAAGTCTCTAGCTTTCTCCATAGCTTCAAGGAGAGTGGTTGGTTTAGTGAATTTTACCAACCCATGCAATGGTTTAGCCATCTCATCAACAAACATGCATACCTTCCTACTCATAGTGAGGTTGGATACCATTACTGGGAGCTGCAAATATTCAGCAATATAATCTTCAAGATCTCCCTCCTGTTTGAGCTTGGTTAACTTGACGAAATGGGCTTCCAGATCTCTTGGATCAAATATATCTACTAGCCTCTTGGCGAAGACTGAGTATGAGGTGATGTGATCATGTCCAAGTGTGGTTAACCCATGAAACCACCATTAATGGCTTCTATCTCAGAAACCTTGTTGAGCTAGAAATAAGTGTCCAACTTTTCCACCCAAGCCTTGGCTATACACTTAGGTGTTCCATCATATGAAGGTAAGAAGAACCTCCCCATACTACACTATAGGTCTGATCCCTGCATGAAACTTCCCCTCTTCGGATGAGAATTAACTCTCCTCCCATCCTTGATCCGGAAAAACTCCTGAAAGCTCAAGTGTTCTTTGAACTTCTGAGATTGGGATTCATATTACTCAAAATAATTTCCTAGGGTTTCCTCCTCATCTTCCTAAGATAGAAATGAGGGCATGGTAGAGCGTTTTAGTGCAGCAGAATGCTTCATACCATGTGAAGTGTTGGTGCTTGCCTCATGGTAAAACCCTATAGAATTTCCTTTATGCCTCATCCCCTTGAGGTCTCTTTCAATTTTCTGCATGGTCTGAAGTAGGATTTTTGAAATATATTTCTCCTCCATACTGTAGATAGATTATTCCCCACAAGCTGAGCCAAGAGTAGAGCTCTGATACCACTGTAATATTCCTTTTCAGGAATTGCTACACTCTGGGCAGTAAAAATGTTGTATTCATAAAATTATGCTATAAAAACATGAAAAAGGACTTGGATCCTATTATATATGTTTTATTTACCTTACATACCAAATGGAATCAGAAAAAAATCATCATAGCTACATTAAACATATCTCCCCAGCTCAATATAGCTTAAAAACACCCCAATCCCATGACTTTCAACAACATAATTTCTGAAGACTACAATAGTGTAATTCACATGAGGGTTTCTAAAGAAAATTATGAATCAATACATATCTGGAGATTATATTAGTCATAGAGCCAAGAAATGGAGGTTTAACCTCTTTTATACAAGAAATAAGACAACCCGACAAGGGTTTTCGACATCACACAATATAAAAGGCAATACTGCAGAAAATAACACAGTCTACTACAAATCTATATTTTATATGACTGAATATAACATGAAATAGCTGATAAATACATAAAATGGCCAAAGGCCCTCCTTATTAGACTTTTCGGAGAGAAATAGACACCTTCTCCTCAAACACTAGCACAAAATTAAGGGATTCAACCCTGCTATTGATGCACCTTCAGAAAAGACGCAATTTCTGGAAGAGTCTATGCTGTAGATATTGATGACTGCTTGAAATTAAGTCAGATGGTGGAAAAATAGCTTAGAACCTTCCCTTTAGATCCCTTAAACAAGTTGATCCAAAGAAGAGGATGGAATTCCCGCATGAGAATCCCTTGCACTAAAAAGTGCTGCAACCACAACTAAATAGCTGAAGCATGAAAGTAGTCAAAATACCAAACATAGATGAATACTGAATGCCTTCCTTGCTGCTATCCCTTCCTTCTTATCCTTGGTGAGCCTTCTCACCCCTGACCCCACTCATTAATGAGGTGACTTCCTTGAAAATATTCCTTCTTCAAAACTGCGCTGTCCTTACTGGTTTCCCTCCTCATGTAGCAGCACTGTTGATTTGGTCAAATGGATATAGTCCACTTACATTTCCTCCCTTTCACACCAAGGTGGCTTTATTTGTCGTCTTATGCTGATCCCCTTTCACATTGGGATTGTTTTATTGCTATTACAGAGATTTAAGGGTCTCCCTATCCCATTTATTCTTCTAGCTGCAAAATGGAACAAATATAATATTCCAACTAGAAATGGCTAATTGGGAATATTACAATAGAATACTAGAATACACAAACAAATTTGATCCACTACGGACGTTATTAAGCCGTGTTACCATCCCGTCATAACAGAAGCGGGAAAAATCAAATAAGTGCCCGGATCTCAGCCGACGCAAGACTCCAACCTACGAGCCAGATGCTCGATGTGGAGTCGACGACCATGTGAATCGTACAATAGGTGCCAAAGCACACCGCTCGGCCAAGTCTATCATTGATGCAATGTTTATGCACCCCTCTGTAAGGGGTGCCCCGCTGTAATGACGTGCCCAGAACCTCTCCAAATCCACCCTCCAAGTAGGGAGTGGATAGCGTAGTGCCTCACCATGAGGCAGTAACCCTGTCACAAAGTATACATCCGTCTCAGGATTAATGGCAAGGTTAGTCACACATAACACAAACATGTTGCACCTCCTATGCCAATGCTAGATCAAGTAATGTAGCAATAGGTCCTACGACCGAAGAAGCTCATTCTCCATGAACTTCAGGAGCCCCCATTGTGCCAGCTGACGGTGCGCCCCAGCATCGGCGGCCAATGCAATACAGATCTTGGGGCAATCCGTCTCCCTCTACAACAACCTGTCATCCAAATAGGAACCCATCAACAACAGAAAAACACCAAAAAATAGGCAAAAACTAAAAATTTTTGCCTCGACCTTTTGCGCGCTTGTCCCTGAGACATGCGCACTCAAGGCACGCCTGTATTTTCCACAAGCGTGTATAAGGCGCGCCAAAACATGGGAATAGAGTGCTTAGAGCGTGCGAATCCCAGGAAATGCGCATAGAGGGCACACCCTTGCCATGATCACCTGCGCAATCTAGGGAAAAAATCACTCAAAATCTAGACAAACCAAGTTTTTATGGACCCCGACACCCTCATACTGAAAAAATTAAAGTGCAGAACGTCATGCAGGTTACCTGGGCATGATATTGCTAATCCATGGTGCCCAGGCTTACCGCAATGGCAAGAAATGCTCTGCAGAAGCCTGTGACCTCTAAAAAACTTAACAAGTACAAATGAATTGAATTAGGGCCATATTCACCTATATATCGCCCTTTTCAAAAAATTTGGAGGACCATAACGAGAGATCAGAAGGCTCATTCTCTGAAACAGAAGCAACACTGTGATCATCACTCCATAAAGAACAGAGGGAATTCCACAAATTCGCACTCCCAAAAAAATAAATTTTCAGCGCCGAAAAGTATGCCCTCTCTCATCTTCTTTTTTAAAGCTCATGCCTTTCAATAATATTTGATAAATAAGATGCTTTCACTTGAGGTAGTTGTTTTTGCAGGAAAGCTCACAAAACATCCGCAATTCCATCCACTGAAAGTTCCAGAGTAGGTATCATTCTACCCCCAGCATGATTGAGTCCCAAAAAACTCTGCATATCCTGACATCATTTCTCCATCAAAAATCAACCACAGGTTCCACATATCCAACCGTGTTTATCATCACCTCGCCCTGCACATGATAAACATCCTCTTTGGTCAGTAGAGCCTCCCCTCCATGGCGCTCGTCACCCACAGTAGACCATATATCACAGCAAAAGTGACGCCATGGCCATACCACTTTAGTCCGAGAAACACATCATGCCCATCCATCTATCATGCATAAGGTCAAGTTTTACCATACAAAATAAAACCCCTTTTTCGGATGATCAAGTTGTACGAGCATATCAAAAGCACACTACCACGAATCTTATTTGACCCACCATACCTCCACCAGCATAATCCCATCTGCAATACTTTTTCATCCGATTCATCAACCACACACATGAGACCAACCAATGGGGCCCCCACCCTCAGAAAAAAACCTTCCTCACGTCATCAGTGAGCGAACAATTTCATGTTTTGGGGCACCTGTCTCTGTGTTTTGTACAAACCAAACCCCATTATTTTATTCTTTTGGTAACTGTAAAAAGACCGCAAAAGGTGCACTACGTCCCCCAACCACTCATTCATTTTTTCTCCCATGGCAGCAGTCCCTAAACACCCTTGGTCAGAGTATCACACCCTCACGCAAAGGCCTCCATGACATTCATATCCAGTTTATACCCACCCTGGAAGTCCTATCGTGTAATGTTCCCAAATTTTAGCCTCAAGCTAAGAGGAACATTCTAGTTAGCATTAGATGAATAAAATGGGTAGGGAGGTCCATTAACCTCTTTAGAAGGGAAAATAACATTCCTCATGTGAAAAGGGGAAGAATAAGCAGCTGGATTGAGCACCTACAGGTGTGAACAGGATTGGATCATGTTGATTTAGTCATATTTGACCAAGTCCACATGCACTGTATAGATACATTGTATCTCCATGATGGACTGCGTAGTTTTAATGGAGGAAAAATTACATGAGCTAGGTGGCACATATGGATGGGACCCATTGTGGAGAGGATAACTTGCTATATATGGAGAGAAGGACAACCATTATATTCATGCTTGGATTATTATTTGCTTTGGTCTGTTGAGACTTTGCTTCCTCTTGCTGTTTAGCAGGGTTGTAGTGTTGTTTAGCACAAGGGTGTTCCTGGTCAGGAATCCATACCTCATCCTCAGGGAAGGAGAGGTTATTTGGGCTACATTCCCTCATTCCAATTTTTTTTTCAAGCTACCTCCTTCAGCTACAACGTAGTTTCTGTTTAGAGCTAGGTAGGGTTGTAGGGTGCAGCAAAGGAGGATCTCTTAGAGTCATTTCTGGGCTTTTTTTCCGATGGAGAGCTTGTCTGTTCATTGGAGGATTAGTAATAAGGACTCCTGGGAATATTTATACATATTTGGCAACACACCAACCATATTCTACCCCTCACAGCGCAGTCACCATCCTGAACTGTGTTAATTTTGGAGGCATTTGCTGGGAGGGTTCATTGAGCTCATCAGGAGGGTCTATTTATGAGTAGAGGGATCAACCTTCTAATCAAAGATACCGTTGGAGGAGGAGATCATCATTTCAGATATGTCATAGCCTCATTTCATATCAGATCTAGTTTGCAGTGGCACATTAACCCCAAGGTTATTTGTCACATTGTATGTTTTCAGTCATTTCTAGCAATCCTTTCCGGGGTGGCTAGAAATCTTGTATTGGAGCCCATATATTCATTGCTGGGCCTTTATTTTATTTCTATCAGCCATATTTCATGTATATACATCTACAGCAGTATCTACACTAAAATAGACTGTGCAGTCACTGCTCTCCAGCATTCTATATAGTTGCAACATCTCATGTATCTATTGTTTTGATAATTGGAGACTTGTTCTTATGGCTTGAGTGGCTTGTCCCTCATGATATTTTGTACATTGTTGTTGATCCATTAATAAAATTTTGGCTATATATTGACCCCTCTCATGTCATGATCATATTTTTTGTGTTTACAATATTGTGTTCATGTATTACTAGATCTCCAACTTTAGAATATCTTAAGATATTCTCATTGTTGTAGGATTTCCCTATTTTGGGATATTACAGTGGTATCAAAGCATAATATTGGCTCAGCTTGTGCATCCAAGACATTATGCCATTAGGAGGAGAAGCTTATCACAAAAGAGAGAAGTTGTGCTGAAGAAAAAAAAGCATGACTCCATTATTTGGAGGAATGAAGGAAGAGAGGGTCTCCCTGCTTCTTTTCCAAGCTATGAAGAATATCAAAGAAGATCTCAAGGAGATGAAAGGGGAGGAGAGTAGGAGATTTCTGAGAGGGTTTGGAGCAAGCCCTAGCTATTAACTTGATGGGTGTGAGCATTCAGCCACACATGTAGATCCACAACGCAGTCTATTGACCATATTTACTGCAAGAAGGATGGAGGAAGGAGATACACCAAGGGAGGAGACCTTGAGTAACTATCTTCGGGAGTATGAATCTCAATCATGGAGATTCAAGGAGCACTTGGACTTCCCAGGGTTTTAAAAACTCAAGGAGGAAAGATCCAGCAGCCACAAAAGAAGCAAGAGAGGTAGAATCTTCCTATCTCACTTTGATGGATCAGCAGAGTGCACAACCAAAGCTTGGATAAAAGAGCTAGATTCTTATTTTCAGCTACATGAAGTTTCCGAGAAGGAGGCCATCAGAGTAGCAGTGCTACACCTCAAAGGTATGGCCCATGATTTGTGCTTTGATAGCTCTACTTCATTTTGTCATGCAAATGTAAAAACTTATGTTGGGTTCACTAAGGAATTGGTGAGAATATTTAATGTAAAACATTGTGAACCATCATTTTTTAAAAACAAAAACTCAAACACTTTGCATGAGTTGGAGAGACCTATTAAACCAAATCCACTCCATATTTCTAAGGGGGATAAAAACATGCATGATATTTTTCCAAGGGAAAGATCCCCACTTCTTGAAGAGCCCTCTTCTATTTGTGAAGACATGGAGTTTCCTCCTTCAAGAGATGACCAAGATCAAGGGTCTCTTATTAAGGACGAGGCATTCTCATATATGGAAGAAGAGGAGAAGGATCAACACCAAGAGATGATGAGAATTCACCCTTATCCATTTTGGGAGGTTTCTGCACATAAGGAGGGGACTGCACTGTGCAGTGAAGAGAGGCACAACTCAGTCCACTCATATATGCACTCCACTTCAGATTTTGATGTCTCACTACATGGAGGAATTCCACCTAGGAGGCCACTAGATCTAGAGTTGATGAGAGAAATCTTGTCTTTGGGTTCACCACTCTTGGATTTTGGATAGGTGAAGAATTTGGAGGAAAAATTTGGCATGGGGGATGTCATAGTAGCAGGCAGCAGCATGAGGAGAGCTTCACATGCCAGATCACCAGTGCTGTCCCTTGGGAGGATTGATCCATATAGGAGGTCCAACTCTTGGTAGAGTACCCCAAGGATCTAGGTGCATGTATGATACTTGATGACCCGGATAGAGATGATGAGCATATGGTGGATGATGTGGTCATCTATTCTTATGGCAGAGTCTTCTTGACTGGAGCTTCTAAGCTAAAGGAGAAGCTGCTTCATGCAACACATGAGGACTTCCTTTCCATGCATTATGATGCATGTCTTTCTTTGGAAGAGGAGTTCACTTGGGAGGGCATCCAACATGACATATTTCAGCATATGGAGAGATGCATAGCCCAGATGATGATAGAGAGGAGGTCACAACCACTTCCCTACTCTTTGGAGGCGAGGGAAAATTTCTGGTTGAGCCATTTCAGCTCAAGGTCTCAAGTACATGATGGAGGATGTACAATTTCACTTTATGTTTTGTACTTCTTTTCTTTATATGAGCAGTATGTTGTACCAAGAAGGATTGTCCTTTCTTACATATTATATGATGATGTACTTAGAGCCACTTGTGGCATTGAGATTGGCTATTTATTTGGTGGTTTGTGGGGGAAGCCACATGATTCTTGGTGTGCACCATTGGCACCAAATTGTACTTTCATGTTTCTATCTTGTAAAATGATTGTGGAAGAAAACAAGTGGCTGGAAGAACACTTGTTATTTTTTTATTTGATGCAGGCAAAGGATGCACTGCGCTGGTGCCATGTGAGGAACCTTGATCCACTTTCTGGTTGTCATATGACAACTTGTTTCTATCGGTTTTTGCTTCCATGTATGGTTGATATTTTTATATTCATGGGGAGCTTTGTTTGGAGAGTGGGATATGAGTTGGAGATACCCATTGGGAGTATGATCCTACCTATTTTACATGTTTTATGTTTCAGGAGAAACAATGGGCACACCATGGTTTCCACATTACACCTCTTTCCTTCATATAGGAGGAGCCATTGGGAGAACTTGCATTCTTGGAGGAGACATTTCATGGTTGATTTATCTTGTGGGGTAGATTGGGAAATTTCTGAGGGCCATGAAATTTCAGCCCAATATCAGCAACCCCCTCATACTTACCATAAATGGAGAGAGAAACTACTAGGATGGGAAAATATAAACTCTCCATTCAGCCCCAACACATTGCATAAACTCGGGGTTGCAGATTTCTTTGATGAGCTACTTAGAATGGCTCATTTCATTTGGATGGTAGCATGGGTGAGTGGGTCACTCATTGGGAATGATATTTCCCATGTGTATCATCACTCCTACCTTGAGGAGGCCATGAGACAACAAGAAGGTTTCCACTTACACCTTCCACCTTTTCATGATGTGAGCCATTTGGTCATGCATATTTGGGAGGAGACATTGGAGGGTAGATTTGTTGCAAATTATCTTGAGCAGTGGTGGAGACTATTGATGAGGAGGCCAAAATAAAAGAAGGGGAGGAATTTTTCTCTCTCTATGCAGTTGCTTGAGGACAAGAAACATTTTGGAAGGGAGGAATATAATGTTCCCAAATTTTAGCCTCAAGCTAAGAGGAACATTCTAGTTAGCATTAGATGAATAAAATGGGTAGGGAGGCCCATTAAACTCTTTAGAAGGGAAAATAACATTCCTCATGTGAAAATGGGAGAAAAAAAAAGCTGGATTGAGCACTTACAGGTGTGAACAAGATTGGATCATGTTGATTCAGTCATATTTGACCAAGTCCACTTGCACTGTATAGATACATTGTATCTCCATGATGGACTGCACGATTTTAATGGAGGAAAACTTGCATGAGCTAGGTGGCACATATCGATGGGACCCATTGTGGAGAGGAGCACTTGCTATATATGGAGAGGGGGACAACCATTGTATTCATGCTTGGATTATTATTTGCTTTGGTATGTTGAGACTTTGCTTCCTCTTGCTGTTTAGCAAGGTTGCAATGCTGTTTAGCACAAGGGTGTTCCTGGTCAGGAATCCCTACCTCATCCTCAGGGAAGGAGAGGTTATTTGGGCTACATTTCATCATTCCAGATTTTTTCCAAGCTACCTCCTTCAGCTACAGCGCAGTTTCTTTTTAGAGCTGGGTTGTGTTGTAGGGTGCAACAAAGGAAGATATCTTAGAGTCATTTCTGGGCTTGTTTTCTAGTGGAGATCTTGTCTATTCATCTGAGGATCAGTAAGAAGGACTCCCGGGCATATTTCTACATATTTGGCACCAGGCCAACCATATTTTATCCCTCAAAGTGCAGTCACCATCCTAAACTGCGTTATTTTTGGAGGCATTTGCTAGGAGGGTTCATTGAGCTCATCAGGAGGGTCTATTTCTAAGTAGAGGGATCAAACTTCTAATCAGAGATACCGTTGGAGGAGGACATCAACATTTCAGATATATCATAGCCTCATTTCATATCAGATCTAGTTTGCAGTGGCACATTAACCCTAGGGTTATTTTTCACATTGTATGTTTTCCGGCATTTCTAGCAATCCTTTCCGGGGTGGCTATAAATCTTGTATTGGAGCCCATATCTTCATTGCTGGGAATTTATTTTGTTTATATCATTCATATTTCATGTATATAAATCTACAACAGCAGCTACACTAAAATATACTGCACAGTCACTACTCTCTGGCATTCTATATAGTTGCAGCATCTCATGTATCTATTGTTTTGATAATTGGAGACTTGTTCTTATGGTTTGAGTGGCTTGTCCCTCATGATATTTTGTACATTTTTGCTGATCCATTAATAAAATGATGGATATATATTGATCCCTCTCATGTCATGATCATATTTTCTATGTTTACAATATTGTGTTCATGTATTACTGGATCTCCAACTTTAGAATATCTTAAGATATTCTCATTGTTGTAGGATTTCCCTATTTAGGGATATTACATACAGACTCCAAGGATTTCCCCATAATAAATAGTTATGACTGCTGCCAAGCTAATTATTATACTCTGACCTTGGGCCATTGAATCCCCATCATCAATTTTCATTCACCCCTCGCCACCATTCCTATGTTAAACCCATCACATCCTAGATCTTGATCCTTCATATCAACAACCCGTCATTTGGTTGAGGCTTCCTTTTTGTTGACTTCAACAACTATTTTCCAAAAATGAAGCGATACCTTGGATCACTCCTCTCCAATAAGGGGCATCCTTGGGTGGCACTGTGGGAGACATCATTGCCCATATATTTCATCCATCCTCTTGACATTCGACTACAATACAAGCTTTCATGTCAAGATGGTATCGTACCTTACAACCATTGCACTTTGATCAAATTATTCGAAGACCTGTGACTTCATAAGCGTCTCTTTCAAAAAAATTTAAACAGGAAGGTCCCATCCAACACCTATGCATACAATGCGCAGTTATATACCATACCAAGTTTACGCATATGGGTACCACGTTCCACCTATCGTCAATGAAAAATGCCCCTGAGGGCGTCAGCAGTCGTCGTGATAAACCAACAGATCACTACCATATTAGTGACATAGACATAAAATGTATATGTCAAATAAATTTTTTTAACTAGCCACAACATTACGAGCATGGGATATGCCCGCCTCGTAGAATTTTTTTATATATTGTATTATATTTTCTTATAGGGGTCCCACAAGACATGGTCGTTTTTCAAACCGGTGTAGGGTGTCTCCAATTCCGAGCTTCACACAGGTCTCTCTCTCTCTACACACAATATACATAAAAGAAACTATAATGTATTTCGACTATACAGTTCTTCCTAGACCTCACACATTAGGGGGCAACTGTTAACACTGGAAAATCATATAAGAAAAGACGACATTATTTAATGTCAGGCAGAAGGATTTACAGGGTTGAGAGACATTAGAGAATCTGTAAAGTATTTAAAAATCTCTAAGGTATGAGGAAAAATCAAATTTTAGCAAGTCAAAAATGATTTTGTGCGCATAATCCCTTGAGAAGAGCGCCTTTGCACACCTTTTGACCCGAAATTCGCACAATCCTTGGAGTGGCGGAAGTCACTTTCCGGGACCACAAAAAGCACACTCCAGGATAGTGATTTCACACTTGAAGCCGCCTAAGGACATCCACTAAAGCCTCCGTAGACATCAAGGGAGCACACAATGGAATAATTGTGGTACACAATGGAATCATCCCCCTCTCTTGGGTCACCATCCAAAATGTACCAAGGGAGGGAAGGAGGATTTGAATTCTCCTATAAAAGGCCACCAAGAGATGAACAACTAGAAAGCACATTTTTATGCTGGCCAGAATTTCCCCAAGAAATACCAGTAGTATGTGATCCGGAGCTGAGATAGAGGGGACTCAATTGTTGGCCATCCAACAAGTTCAGTCCACCATAGTAAATAGAGGGAGACTTTGCACCAAGGAAATCTTGGAAGTAAAGACATCCTTGCATCGGGACTTAGAACCCAAGTTCTAAGGGCCCCTTGGCAAGTGGGTTAAAGATTCATCATTATTTCCTACCAGCACTCAATAAGAGGGGCCGAAAGCGCCACCATTTGGATTATTTCAGTTGTTTGACTCTATTTAGAGCTTTTGTTTTATTTGTTTTAGTTTTAGTTTAGTTTTAGTTTGAATATGCATGCTATTTGTCTATCTAGTATGTTTATGTTATAGCATGTTCCACTAACTTGCTTGACTCCACTTCTTTTTCTGCCTGTGACCAATAAATTAAGAGGGTAAAACACACCCCTTAAGTTGGTGTGATTTCGTACATGCGTGCACCAAACACACTAACACAACTGCGTTGGACCCTTGTTCTTAACAGGGTGACAATGCCACCTATCATTTAATCACCGTCGAGGGGCGACAACGATTTTATGAGCACCCCCCTCGTGGGGTGTTTTGGGGGTAGTGCCCCCAAAGCTAAAAACATTTGTAAAATTTCCTTGTAAAATATTGTAATTTCTTAGTCAATCTGGGCCGTTCATTAGGTGGATGATTTGACGTTAATAGTTATGTTTAATGTAGGGTTTTTTTCCCTAGAAGGCAACCCATTTTTTTGTATGAGGGTATTGTATTGCGACTGTGTATTAAGTGTATATTCTGAACGAGAACCAAAAAGGGGGACTATGTGAGAGAGTAGAGGATATTACAACAGATATTTTGTAGGTTGTGTCTCTTCATTTTGCTAGATAATAGAAAGGAAGGACTGGTTGTTTCCGTGGACGTAGCCCAAGTTGGGTAACACACATATATTTGTGTCTCTCTTGTTTTATATGTTATTTATGTGTTTGTTTTTCTGCATATTTTATGTGTTCCATTTCTTTGTAATATATAATTTTCTAACATAAGGGAAAGGAGGTTCGATCTGATATGAGGTCGGAAGTCTAGTGTATCAAGTGTAAAGAAGAGGGTCACTATAAAGAGAATTTCCATGTTTATAGAGAGTATTTGAATGATGGGATATCGATTCCATTAAAACTTGGGTCAAGAGTTGGGCCAAGTGTAGGGCCCCATGTATGGTGTAGATTATGCGAAGTTTTAGGCCAATATTCCATGGATTATTGTCACCTGTTCAAACGTTTATAAGATCACCGAATCAATTGTTCTACAAGTTCTGCAGTTCTGTGGCACATGATGAGAAACATTGTAAGATCTATGATATGATGATGCAGAGTAGCACTAGTGCATATCGTAAGCAGGTATAAGGGTATGAAGTTTCAGGTTCATTGACTGTGCAAGGAGGTTTCCTACGCCGAGGAGGAGGTGCAGGTCGTGGATGAGGTCAAATGATATGTTATAACTGTGGATAGGTTAAAAATTTTTCCAGGGATTTTCATAATCCTACTGTAGCTTCCTGTAAGTATTTTCAAGAATTTGGTCATGAAATCAAAGATTGTCCAATTTGTTAGCTAAAATGTATGAGAAGCGCAACCAAAATTCGTCAAAATATACAAATGATGAGGGTTAAACCATGCCAGGCAGATCCAAGTGTTAACATAGAAACACATAGTAGTGTGAATACCGGAGGAGACCATGCAAAAGGATAAAAGACAGTGATAGAGACTTGGGTAAGGGAAGATGAAGATAATAATGTTGGATTTAATGTACAACATGATAAAGAGACATTCATGGAAGCAAGGAAGAAATTTATGAATCCTAAAGCTTCACCAGCTACCATGCAAAGACAATTGTTTCCATTGGGAAACAAGCCTGAGGAGAAGGCCAAAGTAAAGTAAACTAATTAGTCTATCTTGGCATCCTTCTTGCAGACATGTATGAAATTGATGAGGGACCAAAGGGATGTAGAAGGGTTGCAGGAGATGATAGATAACTGCACACGCAAGGAAAGAATGCAATTGGAACAACACACAGTAAAAAAAAGTAGACAAGAATAAGAAAAGAACCAGTTGGGAGATGTCGTTGACTGCGCAGATAAGAGATTATGAGATGGATCAAGTCATTATGGATCTAGGCTCAGATGCCAATGTTCTTCCAAAACATACATGGGAGCGGATGGGAAGTCCTAAGCTGCAATGGTCACCAATTCTACTTAGGATGGAAAATCATTAGAAGATCATTCCTATGGGGCAATTGTAGGGAATTAGCATAGATATTGATGGAGCTGGCGTGTTGGTCAACTTCAAAGTGATTGATATCGTTGATGATGGTAATCCATATCCTGTGATGTTGGGATTTGACTGGGCTTACGACATGGATGCTATAATCAACCTTAAGAAGCGACAGATGATATCCTGTCCAACATGAGTATGAGGATGCTGATATTGATCAGATATATAATATTACTATGCAGGATGAAGACTGGATTAATCCCACCATAGATGGCATAATATGTTGGGAGCATGATAGTTCATGCGTTTCATATTCCGATAAAGAGTTGAAGCATTGGCGTAATCGTTTGCATGAAGTAACCACTAAGCGTTGTAACATGGTTACCAAATCTCTGCGTCGTGTCAATATAGAAGCACATGACTTACCTTTTTATGATGGCACGGGGAATGTTGTCTTGTTTCTGGAGGAATTTGAGAAAAAGGTGCTTGAGGACCAAATATATGATGCTTTGGACTTCATTTTGAGGTTTACTCCAGCCTAATTGTGGGGCGCGCACAGAGAGTTTCAAAGGATGGAAGGATTTTTGTAAGCTGATAAGGCTGAGATTTGGTCACATTGATATGAATATTACAAATAAGTATTATGGTCAGAAGGATCCTCATGAGCACTTGGCTCACTGGACTGAAGCTTTGGGCATGAAACCTAAACCAGAAAGGGTACACATGTTATTTCATTCTTTGGAGATCATACCTCAGTAATGGTATCTTGAAATACAGTTACACAATGGCATGACAGATTGGGAGGAGATGATAGAAGGGTTATTATTAACATATAAATTCACTGATGACTAAGAGTTCATTAATGAGGCTCTTGAGGAAGTCAAAGTGGGAGTATTTCACATTACCAAGGAGGCCAAGGATGTTTTTACAACCCAATTGGATAGAATCAGCCAACACGTTTGTGTTGGGGGAGGAGATTTGTGGGTACTGAGATGAAAAAATGCAGAATAATTCTGTTGAAGGGTGGCTTCATCGCAGTCATAGTATTGTGCAATAGTCTAAAGGTAGGTGCAACTAGAGCTTACTGTGCTGAGGAAGGGAGGACTTCGCTAAGGGGGTGAGTCTCACAGATTTCATCCAAAATATGACCGTTGGAATAGTGAAATTTTATTGGAGAACGACTTTGCCATTAAAAGGAGCAGGAGGGATGGAATTAATGGGAATATCTTGGCAGATCTACCACCAAATTGGCATTTATGAGGAGTATCCAAAGGTGATGATGCGATTTGAATTTGAAATTTGCTACAAAGGAAGGATCTCGCTCCCTGCTTGAACACTTTGCGTGATAACTGTTAGAAGTGAGAATTTTTGTCTGCAAGAGAGCTGAGTGAGTTGTTTCATGTCGGATTATAGTTTCACAACATTTAGAGACACCTTGATCAGGGCAGGGCTCAACCACACATTCATACTAGGAGTATATCACACAATGACAGCCACACTGCTAGCAACTGCCACACAATCAAGGTTTCCTAGGAAGCAGTCAACTGCAGGCACAAGACCATCCGCAAAGCCTAAAAAGCCAATCCTAAGGTCATCACCTCGGAAGAAACTCCCGAAATAAAAGCGGAGTAAGGGAGCTCAAGATCGACAAAAAAAGGCCATGGAAATAGAATCAGATGATGATGAAGCAGAATAAGTCCCAAAAGAGATTAATGATAATGATATTGAGCCTATCTCTAGGCTCCCTCCATATATTCTTCCTTCAAAGCCAGAGGCTAAGAATCTAGTGAAAGACCCTGACGTAGTGAAGTACAAGTTGTTTACACCATTGATTCCTGATGCGGTGCCGATTGAAGGAGAGTTACTGGCCAAGGTGCCTCATCTCATAATGCAGGATTGGGATTTTAATGATCGGATGAAACACCTATAGTTTGAGCCCAGTAGATACCTGCACCAACATACCTATACAAGAGGAGTGACGAGAATAGAGCTGATGAAATGGGTGAAGGGCATCTAAGAGGCTGGGATACTCAACATGTTATATGTACCAAACTTCGGGCGTAGTCCTATCAACATTATTTGTGTGCACCAATTGCTAGCCTTAGTGTATGATGAATATTTATTGTTGGGGAAGAAGATCCCCATTATTGAGATGCTCATAAGGAGAATTACGGCCCTTCCTTACCTTGGGTTAGACCCCGCAGAGGCTTTTGTGGACAAAATCCAAGATAAGCATCTCACAGATAAGATGAAGAATGACTACGAGCTGACGAAGGGAACCTGAGGTTCTTTCATTAACTCCATTTCAGATAGAACTATGCACTTCACTACACACATTCTTGTGGGGAAGATTATGTGGAAAATTCGCGGAGAGGAGGCTTTCACACCTCTCATAGCCTTAGCTGTGGAGTGCACCAAGGGTGTAGTATATAACTGGGCAGGATATTTATGTACTGAATTCCTTGCCAATTGCAGAGCAGTGAAAGAAGAAGGAAATCAATTCCACTACGCATGGCTCTTCCTTCTCATTGTATTGATGTGGTGGAGAGAACCCAAGGAGTCGCAGTTCAACACTGTGGACCCCAATCTATGCGAAACAACTAAATATGCTTCATTGTGGCATTCATCAGAGCCATTGAGGGTTATGACCAATAAATGTTTCTGCGTAGGATTTGAGATGAGTTTTTGAAAATAATTAACCAAAAGCCTCAGTTATCACCAAGCATATTGGTGAAGTATCGACATGTAAAGGAGTTCAAAGCGACTTCCATCACATACACATCTAGACAAAAAAATACCTCACTGGGGTCTGGTATGAGCTATCATACCTGGTCAAAGAAGAATATGTGGAAGCCATCATCAGCCACTGGTCGAGAAATTGGTTAACTCTGATTCCTGAAGGCATGGAGCAGGAAGGAACGAGTGGGGCAAAGCCAACTAAGCTAATGGGAAAGAAGGACATGAAGGTCACATTTGTGACTGAGAAATAATTTGACACAAAGATTCTGGAAACAGGAGGGGATGATATTTTTGGCAGTGATCTCGGCACATATCCAACTTCCCCATTCACCACCAAGTGAAGATAGCCACAGAAGGGTGGCGTGAGATAGAAGGCGAAGTCCAATAAGTCCATTGGCCGAGAAGCCATGGTACTTACTAAAGGGGACCTTGATGAAATTTGGGACACTGTGAAATAGGCCACTAAGAAATTATGTGTTATTATTGAAGAGAAATATAAGAAAGTGTTGGTAGATGTTCACTAGGGCTTGCAATACTTGCAGGTACATACTAGTGTTGTTCAAGCGAGAGTGAGTGGGTTTCAAGTGAGCGTGATTCAGCCAAGAAGAGCATAGGTCAACACAAGCACAGTTGCGTAGGAATTGGCGCTGACTTCTAATACCCGCATGGTGAATATCCCTGCAGGTTCACTAAGTTTTGACACAGCGGAGTAGCTAAGGCAGGAGGCCCATTGGCAAAATAGAAAATTGAATCTTGCTGCGATGCCACTGTAGACTTTGCAAGATTTCCACCAGGGCATCGACGAAGAGTTGAAGACCTGGGAACAAATCACCCTCATGATTATTCAAGATGTCAAGAATTAAAGGCAGAGCATGGCTAAGGAAAAGCATCTTGCTGTCCAAGAGTGAGCGGCTGAGGCAACACAAAGAAAAAATCTAGAGGAGGCTATCTCTAAAGCGTGTAGCGAGCTTCCAAAGCTCCAAGTTTAGGCTGCAGTTGCAGTAGAAGAGAAAGTAGCCAAGCTGGCCACCACAGTTAAGGTCTCTAAGGCCAAAGTTGATGAAGTGCTCTTGGAAATTCATATGAATATAGTTGATATTCATATGAAATTGATGCGTACCACTTTGCAAGAAGTTAGGGAGCAACGTGCAACAGAGTTGAAAGCTGCTTCAGAACAAGTTGAGTCCTGCATACAGGAGTGTGCGAATGTATTTAGGGAATTTCTCGATGTATGGGCCTCACTGCAGGAGGACCCTCAGGTGAAAAATATATAGGCCGTTGTGTGCGAAAATATAGAACAAATGGATCATATTAAGGTCACTGCTAAGACCATAGCACCAATGCAACGACTTAGCCGTCTCCAAGAGGGTAAATTATGAAAGGAGCAGGTTGATGAGCTGCGCATGAAGGAGAAACTACTTACAGATAGATTTAAACAATGGGAATTTGAGGTCAACCAACTCTCCCAAACTGCAGAAAATAAGTTGTAGGAACTGCGCATGACGCAGAGGGGATTCGAGTAGAAGTCAACTAAGAAAGTTATAGATACATTGATCGGAGAGGTCAGGGAGTTTGAAAAGAAGTAAACCAAAGAAGTTCCCCTACTGAAGGATGCCTTAAGATACATCAAAGCAAAGATAGATGGTGCACCAGCTTTTTGACTTAGGATGAGTCATAGTTTTGTGTTGGGGGCCTATTGGAGATAAGATCCCATCGAAGAAAGAAACATGGAAAGATTTCGTAGATCAAGGAACGGAGCACATAGCACAGAGTCTATTTTGAATCATAGGCAATTTGGGGTGGGTAAAATCCCCTTATTATGGAATGGGATGGTATTATTTTTTGAAATTTGGACTCTGCCCATGGTTTTGGACCATTGTATTGTAAATGCAAAACCTATATAAGGAGTCTAGATAGAAGTCATAGGAAGAGATATGAAAAGAATGTAAGTAAGCTTAAATGATACATCTTATTATATGCATTTGGATGTAAGATTGTTTTGAGTCAAAGTCTGTGTATTGGGTTAAAGGAAAGTCTCATGTAGTTGTGTGCACAGAGACATTAGGAAGTTTGCACGTGTGTGCGTAGACCCCTGCAGTTGTGTGTGTAGGGTGGAACTTAGTGTAATTGAATAATGCAGTCTTGTCTATGGTTATTTACTTTTTTTAATGCATGAATAAGTAATATTGCATAGTCTATTAGTGAGTTCAACATATGTATTGAACAAAAATTGTATTATTAACATATTTGACCTGCGAATATCTATTAAGAAGGAAAATCCCTAAAGCCACAATCCTCTATCCCTCTAGATGCATAAACCTTGTTCTAGCATCCCCCTATATCATCTCGGGTGAGACTTTGGTATGCACAAGAAGATCATTGTCAAAAGGGTCAATAATAGTGAGTTTTGTTGGAATGTGTAGTCACTTTGAACCTAGGTCTAGGCCCCATCAAGCCAACAAATATACCCATTTTTCATTGATGGCAATGCTTATTAATTTCTACAAAAACATAGTAGTAATTCCTATACTTTGGTTTGGCACCCATATTGGTCTCCCCCTAACTTTGAAAACAAAATATTCAATAATATTTGGAATCAATGAAAAAAAAATATCCAATAATCTTCCACTTTTTCATTGATTTCAACCCCAAAAATTTGAACACTCTTGCAAAATAACTCCCCTTGTTTGTAATTTCTCCCCCTTTGACATCAATAATAAAGGGCTACTCCATTTGTCATCAACTACTAACTTTTTTTGAAACTTATTCCCTTTTGAAATTAATGGAAAATAAAAATTACCCGTGAGCTTACTCTTTCCTTTACTAATGATTTGAGAGAGATATCGCAACAATTTTCTCCTTTAACTTCATCGAGTACATATACATTACATGAGGTCTTGTTTGATTTTTCCACCAATCTTCTTGAACTTTCTTTCCTTATTTCACATCCTTTAGAATGAAATGTAAGATCATTTTCTTAATCAAACATTTGACTTGCTCTTATAATGTTGTGTTTTATACCTCAACATACTAAACTTTGGAGTTTTATTATTTCCATTGTTAAGACTAATTATTCCCTTTCTAGCTATCCTCGCTGGTGCATTATCTACAAAGGTAACATTGCCTCCTTTTTCTTCTTTTAGATTAAGGATTTTACTCTGACATCCTATTATGTATTTTGAACATCCGCTATCAATAAACCATGTACTTGTTTTGATTTGAGCATACAAAGCAAGTCCACATTCCTCTTATTCTTCCTTTTCCATACATTTGTGTATTGTTCTCCATGCCTAGTAATATTTTCTTCCTTGCTTTGCTAAGGAAACAGTTGACGGTGCTGGAAGTCTGCCAAAATAAGAGGATCTTCCCAGTGTGAAGTCCTAACTAGAGCTCACATCGTTTGGGATAGGAGCCCTATCTGGGAAATAAGCTCAATTACCATTATAATGATCTTAAATATTTTCCTTGGTTACAATAAACAACATAAGAAATCATTCATATACTTTTGGGATAATAAAGTAATTTAGCTTTGTGAAACACATAATTGTAATGTGTATATAGTAATTTCATGGATAGAAAAAGATAATGTAATACCCCACCCCACATTACCCACTCTTACAAGCTCACCAGGGTAAACATGAGTTGAGAGTTACTATGCATGACTGAACCTCCAAGATTTAGTTATGGAAATGGGATCCACTTGTCAAAACTTACTACAACTATCCAGGGATGCCTAATCACCTAGATATCAAAAAATTCTCACTGATGACCCTTCTCTGAGCTGGAATCGCTTTCTAACCAAGCTTACAGCCCAACTGCATGCATGAAGGCATGCTAATGTGGCTAAAGGAATCCAACCACATGCAAAACCCATCCTCCATGCAGCTGCAACATAATTTAACTAGTTTTGATAGTGCATCCAAAGACTCCATTTCATATTTTTAGGGCTAGCCTACATGCCAACTACCCATATATACTCAAATTTTTTTGGAAATCTCTCAACCACATGTAGGAGTCTTCATTCTCTACTCTTGGCTCTGGTCCTAATCAAGCTTGCCAAATACATGATAATCATTTATGTAAACACTTTGTAAACATAACACCTATAGGTCATGAATGCATAACTATTAACTGTTTCATTATTTTCTACAAAGAACCGTAATAATGCTTACTTCTCTCTCATACTAGCTGTAACAAACACATATTATCTCACACATTCATATAAAATAACCAGGAGCCTGTGAAACCATGGAATACAACCATAACAAGAGCACATACTATAATGAGAAATATACCATGCATGTAACCAACATTGAACCAGAATGAGACCATGAAAAACTAGTCATAAAATCACGCATTAAACCAGAAATTATGCTCATAGATCATCATTAAAGAATAACACGTATCAACATATGCATAATACCGACCAAGTCAGGGACTTTCACATACCACTCGACTATAGATTGTGACTGAACCAAATCTTTCTTTCAGCCCAATCACCTCCATGCCATATTCAAAGCATGAATGTGGGATCACTTGGGATAACCAAACATAATCAAACATGGAATCCAAGGGTTAAACCACCTCCACCTTCAAGCCATAGTGATTTCACCTAAAACGGTCCATAAATAAACAAAACCAATACAAGCTTGGATGCCTCAGGATTTCTTCACCATACCCAGAGGAATTTTTCTATCTCCACCCACCTATCAAGAGCTTCCTGGATAAAACCATCTCCACCCTCAACCCTTGAGATTTTCCTAATACCACCTCAACTGGATCCAAATCCCCCAAAAATCCAAAGCTCAACTGAAATTAAAACCCACTATACCAATGATATCCAGGAAATGGAATTGGCAAGGTTGTACATCACTGTCAATCCAGGAAAATCCCATACCAATAACAAAACAATAACCAATAAAAAAAATGCATTAACCATGCATTCAAATCCCAACAAGATAATCACACATGCAACCTGTTACCTACAAAATATTCATGTTGGATGCTCTTTCTTTGCTTGATTTATGCCTTTGCTTAAGTTTGTCCAAATTTCCTCTTGCACTCCCTTGCTCTTCCTAACTTTTTCCTTGCTTGCTTTCTTGTGTTTTCCTCATGTCCAAGTGTCTCCCTTTCTTGTTGTAGTTTATCTCTCCCTTTTCCTCTATTGTCCAAGTGATAATGCTAGAATTTTCTCTCCCTTTTTCTTTTCTTTTCTTTTCATTTTTATCCAATTTCCCTTGCATACATATTCTTGTATCTTCATCTTCCTTTTATCTTATTTTTCTTTTTTTCTTGAATTAGTTTTCATTTATTTCCATTTTCCTTTTTCTGATGCCAATGTCAATGCAAATTTCCATATCCAATAAATAATTAACCACAAGTGGCTCCCAACATAATGTGTTTCCCCTCATTCAACTTGGAATACAAGTCCCATGACCTTAGTTTGATTTTTCCTTTATAATTCATATACATTATTTATTAACATGGAATTTAAATCTGGGGCTATTACAAACCTCTCCCCCTTGTGGGAACATTTTCCTCGGTGTTCTATGAATCTTATGACAAGACATACTACTTATGGAGGTTTATAAAAATAACTCGATATGGATTTACAATCATATATACATATGCACATTTGCTTCAACCAACACATAAACATATTTCTTATGAAGATTTATAAACACAACTCAATATAGTATTTACAATGATATACACATACATACATATTCACATTTTCTTCAAGCAATAAATAAAATGATGGCAATGCCTGCATCAACAATAAGGAAATCCAGAGGTTCACACCTGCACCCTCAAAAGTGGTACCAAGGATTCACCTCCTTCCAAAGAAGTAAAAAATCCATTACTAAAATCAATTTCTGCCTCCAATTTCCATCGCTACAATCGTTGTGCTCCTTGTTCTCTCAGTGAACAGTAACCGACTCATTTTTTTCCAGGCACAATCCCAATGTGATTATGATTGCAATAAGAAATGCTAATGACCAAAATGTATTTATTTTTCGAAATTCCCTTCTCTAATTCCCAGTCCCACGAGAAATATGGTCATCCCCTTCCATGTAGTCACTCACCATCCAAGCTGAGGCATCCCTTCTCTGCTTTTGAGTCCTTCGGGCGATCCATTCCTTAGCAAGGTTTCCTCACATCAAAAGGTGCCAAAACCAAGGCATAACCCTACCTAAAAACCATCATATTGGTCATAGCATGCTTATGGAAATCAATGGACACTTATAGGTACTATTCTCCCACAATGGCCCTTCTCCTGAAGTGCTTTACCAAAATACCGTTGCATGCTCCAATTCCTTTTGTTGTTGCTACTAAAACTCTTGTAACGATTTTTAACCACACAAACTAGGGAATTTCCATGCTTTATTGCATCAAACACATAATTTCCATTAGACTCAAAAGGAATTGTAATAAATTTAAATCATAGCTCATTGGTATCTCTTCAAATAAAGTAACATTTGCAATTCTGTTTAATTCTTGTCACAACAAGTCAAATTATCTCCTTGATCAAATCATCATGCTTAAAAATATCATATCCAGTTAGCTCAAAACTCACCCATCGTAAATACAAATCTTAGATTATGTTCATAATTTTGAAATAAAAAATTGAATAAAATACTGATACTTGTCTTGGAATTATTCTTTGTTCTTTTCATACACACATTGACTCAGTTTCAAAACCCGGAAAGCATCCATTTCCTTCTCTTCTCTTTGACCACGTACACAAACTACATCAGTTTCCAAACCAAGAAAGCACCCAATGCCTTCTCTTCTCTTCCATACGCATGATTGGTTTCCCAAAGAAAAAAGGGAATCTAGAGATTATACTGCCTCTACCCTCAATATCAACAACAAGGGAATCCAAAGACTATACCACCTCTACCCTGAATATTAGCAACAAGAGAATCTAGAGACTATACCGCCTCTACCCTCAATATCAGCAATAAGGGAATCCAAAGACTATACCACCTCCACCCTCAATCCAGAAACAAGGGAATCTAGAAAGTCCCATACTTGTCTACCCTAACACATTATACAACATATAAACAAACAAACAATGTACAACACAACACATTCACATACACACCGTGTACAACACAATGAATATACATGTTAAAACAAAACATGTATACAATACACTTTGCATAGTACAACATGTATACAACACAACATGTACACAACATTAGCATTGCACATTCAGAGACCACATCGTCTCTTCCAGGAAACCTTGCCTATAGTGTCTTTCCTACGTCATACTGCGTGCATCCACAATCCAAATCCAATATCTGTGGTATTTTTAATTATCCATGCTTATCCAAACATGCCACAGATCACACTGATTTCATTCTACTAATGTATTCTTTAACATACCCTGATCATAGCATAAGTATGGGAATATTTATAAACACATAATATCAAAATCATATCCACACGATACTAAAATCATAGATATGAGGAACCTTTTCATGTCATTCACCTACACAAAAAAATCATTCTTCCACAATAATGATCCCTGAAGACCCCGTTAGACAATGGAATCCATGTATATATATAGGAATTAGCATAATCATGATCACAAAACAATTACAAGTGTTCATAAGGTCAAGGTAAATTAAAATTCCTTTATTTATGCAAAGCATGCAAAAATTTTAGAACAACAGTTCCCAACTTAGCCAAGGCATCTATTACCTCAAGCCCATTTTTACCTTTCCTTGTTACCTTTCTCATGATTGCCCTGCCAATGTCCAACTATCCCTATGGATCTTGTTATCATAAAATTAGATCTGATAGGTTGCTAATCAAATCAATCTCATGTAACTTTTTCAAACCAATCTTTTGATTAAGGCTTAGCCTCCTCAACTTGAGAGGGCTCTCTCAAAGGGTTAATGATTTTTGATAAAAATATAGATGGCCAACTATATGAGGGGTAATAAGAAGATAAATGATAGATATTGGTTGTAAATCACATCAGCAAGTGCACATAGGGCTTATGGAGTAAAAATAGTTTTAGTAAAACTAACCAATCTACTTAGCATGGAAATTGAGGCATGTTAGAGTTTTAGTCAAGAGATACACATGTGAAACTGTAAAAAACACAGTCAGTTTGTCTATATAGGAAGTCAGAGCATCAAAGATGAATTATGAGTAACATAAAAAAACACCACTGCCACAGGATAGTCAATATATGCAATTAGAACAAGAACAAATTAGAACTCTTTATGAATCTCAAGTTGGCTAAGTAGAAATCTCTGTATTAAGTTGAAAACCAGTCACTTACAATAAACACAGTCTTTTGCTAAGAAATGTCCAACCCTTTGCTAATTCGACCTCATGGCATTTAATATACCTCTTAACACCTAATATGATCTCCTCTTAGGCTAGATACATCGAATTTCTAACTACTGACACCTTGCATAACCATAAGACATGGAATTTATTACAAAAAGACACCTAATCTACTTAACAGTCCTATTAAAAATAGGACTCAAACTCTTTATCACTATCTATAACAACCTTATATAATTTAAATTACATCATTTTCCAAGTGTATCATCACATTGTCAAATTTTGGATTATGGGCTTCAACTCTTCATGATCATATTGCTAACCTTCACCAAAATAGGAAACAATCCCCTGTTTTTAGGCATATGGCCTTTTGCATTCATTGAACATTCTGATCATCATGTACTCTTCATTTAATGGTCCTTTTCTGTTTGAAGTTGACTTAACACATCTCATCACTCATCCATAGCCTCCATCTATCCAAAAACTACTGCAAAACTTGTTCAAAAGGCTATAATTTATGGTGCTACGAAAACACAACAGTTTCGTAGCGCACTTTGTAAAGCTACCATTTCAACCTTTTTTTCTTCAAAAACTTGGTTCTTTCCTTATGAAACATTTTAATCATCCTTCAATACATATTACATGACAATTACAGCTATTAACTCATCCTTTAACCTCTTGAAAACTGACTAAAAGGAGAAAAAAAGGCAGCTAGAACAGTTTCGTAGCGCTTTTCTGCTTTTTTACACTAGATGCGCTACGAAACTGCTGAGTATGCAGTTTTATCAAAACATTTTCCAAGTGAAAATTATTATTGCCCAAAAACTCAAAATATTACTTATCTCATCATCTAAAAACCACAACAACCATATACTAACTTCATTTTAGCTTTTTTGAGGCATTTCTTCTACATTTGCAATAGGTTGGCCTATTGGTTTTCCTGATTTTTCCTGAAACATAGGTCTTGGGATAGAGCCTATATCTCCTACTCTATGATGTATTTTGAGAAAATTAAGGAGGTTTTTGTAGGAAATTATGTCTTGAATAAAAACCTCTCTTGTTTTTTTGAAACATATCTCCTACTGTCCAGAAACTTCCTTTGAAAAACATGTGTAAAACAGGAAAACTCTGTTTCTGAAAATAGGGCTTCAAAGAAAGCCTTGTATCTCCCAACTGATAATATATGTGAAAAAATTGAGAGAGGCTTTTGTATCTGGGGTGGTTATGAAGAAAAACCTCTTTCATAATTCCAAAAAACGTTTTCATTTGGCTAGAAATGGAACTTGAAGTTGACTGCTAAACAATGATGTACATAATAGTTTTGTAACAACAGTTTCGTAGCGAATTTTAATTTATAAATTTCTGCCACCTCCTAATGAATTTGAAGAAACTAAGAGAGATTTTTGTAGTTAGGTCTGTTATGAAGAAAAACCTTTTTTATATTTCCAAAATTCGTTTTTAGTTGCTCAAAAACCGCCCTTGAAGTTGACTACTCAAAGTCAGAAAAAATAGAGTTTTGTTGTTTGCACTATGAAACTATCAGTGCTTTCGTAGGGAAAATCAATTTTTTTGAACTAGTGGCGCTACGAAAATTATTTTTCTTGGCTAATTGACCATTTTTGACATGGAACTTTAGGAAATGACCCACAAATGGAAATTATGGATATTTGACAATGAATGGACCTTAAAAAAGACTTTATTTGAACTTAAGGATGGGCTTTGAACTAATGAAAATATAACCTACCCTTGATCAAATCCTAAATTGAATTCTAAACCTAATTTTTAACCATGACCAAAAAAAACTTAACACAATGATGTTTTGAATTTTTTTTTGGGTGATAACAGTGGCTCCACTTGGGATAGTGTGCCCCTGTGGTACACTAAGGAACCAGTAGTTCCAGTGCCATCCATATTCTTGGAAATAAAAACTCTGAAATTTTTCAAAATCTTCTTCAAACTCTTATGGCCTTCACCTCGGGCTCAATCTTGATGATCACTGTAGAAGAAACAAATCTGTACCTATTGAAAGGATGCTCAGTCAACTTTGAGCTTATTCACACTCCTACCTACCCTATCAACTGCAATCTCCATTTTTAATTCAAGAAACATGAAACGTCCAATGAAGCTAGTCATTGATCTGATATGATACTTGAATTTCTTGACTGCACTTGAACCAAAAACAAACAAGATACTGGAATGACCAAGGCAACATAAGATGCATCTGATCTTCATAATGGAAATATAACAGGAAATCTGGACTGTAGAACATTTCCATGTAGTCAGCTATAGGATCAAAGAAGACATGATATTTTTGATGCTTCTCATGACATTCTGCAACTTTGGATAACTCATCCATGCTTTGATCAACCACATAAGACTTTAGTTGTGTGCTCTCAAACTGCTTTTCAAACTAATTTTCAAAAATAGTGTATTCTTCCTCAAGCTCAAAGGAGAAAGGTGGAAACACCCTCTCTTTGTTTTCCGGCATAAAAATCATTTGAAAAGACTGATCTTGATCATGAATATTATGAGATTGAATTTTATCTTCTAAAACTTCAATATCTTTTTCATGGTTCTTAGCAACTTCATCCACAAATTGAATCTTAACTTCTGACTTGCACTCAAATGATTTCAGATTAGAAGACAAGGATAAAGAAAAATTTTCACCTACTTCTTCATTAGTGTGATCATCATTTAATGTAGGCTGATGCAAGAAATGACATGAAGAATCAAATTTTTGCTGTACCTGAGGATTGTAGCAAGCATTTTCCAATATTTCCTCTTTCTATTTGAAATGATTCTCATACTCCCAATGATCAAAAGGCTGACAAGTCTGCTGCAAATTTTCATCAAACTCAGAGGATGTAACATGATTATCATAAATAAACTCCTTTTTGGTTTCATTTTCATCCAAGAGAGAAGATATCCTTTCTTCTTGGTGATGAAAGGGATTTTCATGAAGGGCCTCTAAAACTTCCTCATCCATGAACTCATCCTCTTCATAACAATCTCCAAATATTCAATAAAACTCACACAATGTTTACAGCAGTATTTGACCAGCAATAAGGAGGGATGACATTCTTCATACATCTCATAAAATGCAACATGTAAATCAACGAGAGAATATACTGAACCATTTTTCAAGCTTTCATACCAAGACCATGCTTTTCCTTCTAAAGTGGCCAAAAACATCTTCTTGAGACAATCCTCATGGAACTGAACCTTAAGACTGTGTACATGCATATGGAATCTAACCAAATGAAGAGCAGAATTGTCTTTATTTTCATCTTTGAATATAGGAAGACCAATTAACCATTCAACCTTTGGCATAGGATTTGGAAAACTAGTGATGTGAGATTGATTCATAGGTGCATACTTGGAATTTATTCTTGCAATGGAATTCATCTTGAAACTTCATCAAGCTACTGATCTTCAAGTAGTGGAGTCACCTTCCAATTGATTATTTGATGTGTGGAGTCACCAGAGTAGAAATACAGCCAATATGTGCCTAAGTGTCTGCTGCTCTTAGAACTTAGAACTGAAACTTTGTCGTTCTTCCCAGGGAAAATTTATACCTTCGCTCCCTGGCAACGACACCAAAATATTATCACAAAATTAGACCTGATAGGCTACTAATAAAATCAATCTCATGTAACTGTTTCAAACCAATCTTTTGATTGAGGCTTAGTCTCCTCAACTTGAGAGGGCTCTCTCAAAGGGTTAATGCTTTTTGATAAAAATATAGATGGCTAACTCTATGAAGGGTAATAAGCAGATAAATGATAGATATTGGTTTTAAATCACATCAGCAAGTGCACATTGGGATTATGGAGTCAAAATAGTTTCAGTAAAACTAATCAATCTACTTAGCATGGAAATTGAGGCATGTCAGAGTTTTAGTCAAGAGATACACATGTGAAACTATAAAAAACACAGTCAATTTGTCTATATAGGAAGTCAGAGCATCAAAGATGAATTTTGAGTAACATAAACAAACACCACTACCATAGGATAGTCAAAAGATGCAATTAGAACAAGAACACACTAGAACTCTTTATGAATCTCAAGTTGGCTAAGTAGAAATGTTTGTATTAAGCTGAAAACCATGCACTTACAATAAACACAGCCTTTTGCCAAGAAATGTCCAACCATTTGCTAATTCGACCTCATGGCCTTTAATAGACCTCTTACCACCTGTATCTCCTCTTAGGATAGATACATCGAATTTCTAACTATTGACACCTTGCATAACCATAAGACATGGAATTTATTACAAAAAGACACCTAATCTACTTTATAATTTTGGATGATGGGATCCAACTCTTCATGATCATATTGCTGACCTCCACCAAAATAGGAAACAATCCTCTGTTTTTTAGACATATGGTATTTTGAATTCATTGAACATTCTGACCATCATGTACTCTTCATTTTGTGGTCCTTTTTTGTTTGAAGTTGACTTAAAACATCTCATCACTCATCCCTAGCCTCCAAATTTCCAAATACCACTACAAAACTTGTTCAAAAGGCTGTAATTTATGGCGCTACGAAAACACAACAATTTCGTAGCGCCCTTTGTAACACTACCATTTCAACGTTTTTTTCTTCAAAAACTTGGTTCTTTATTTATGCAACATTTTAATCATCCTTCAATACATATTCCATGACAATTAAAGCTCTTAAATCATCCTTTAACCCCTTTAAAACTGACCAAAAGGATCAGAAAAGGCAGCTTCAGTAGTTTCGCAGCGCTTTTCTGCTTTTTTACACTAGATGTGCTACGAAACTGCTGAGTATGCAGTTTTGTCAAAAAATTTTCCAAGTGAAAAGTATTATTGCCCCAAAACTCAAAATATTACTTATCTCATCATCTAAAAACCACAACAACCATATAATAACTTCATTTTAGCTTTTTTGAGGCATTTCTTCTCCATTTGCAATAGGTTGGCCTATTGGTTTTCCTGTTTTTTCCTGAAAATTAGGTCTTGGGACAGAGCCTATATCTCCTACTCCATGATATATTTTGAGAAACTGAAGGAGGTTTTTGTAGGAAATTATTTCTTGAATAAAAAATTCTCTTGGATTTTTGAAACATATCTCCTGCTATCCAGAAACTACCTTTGAAAAACATGTGTAAAACAGTAAAACTTTGTTTCTGAAAATAGGGATTCAAAGAAAGCCTTGTATCTCCCAGCTGATAATACCTGTGAGAAAAGTGAGAGAGGTTTGTGTATCTGGGGCTGTTATGAAGACAAACCTCTTTTATAATTCCAAGAAATGTTTTCATTTGGCCAAAAACTAAACTTGAAGTTGACTGCTAAACAGTAATGTACAAGACAGTTTCTTAACAAATTTTAATTTATCAATTTCTGCCACCTCCCAATGAATTTGAAGAAACTGAGAGAGGTTTTTGTATTTAGGTCTGTAATGAAGAAAAACCTCTTTCGTATTTCCAAAATCCGTTTTCAGTTTCTCAGAAAACGCCTTTGAAGTTGACTACTCAAAGTCAGAAAAAACAGATTTTTGTTGTTTGCGCTATGGAACTATCAGTGCTTTCGTAGTGCAAATCAACTTTTTTGAACTAGTGGTGCTACGAAAAATGAGGTTTCTTGGCTAATTGACCATTTTTTACATGAAACTTTAGGAAATGACCCACAAATGGCAATTATGGATATTTGACAATGAATGGACCTTAAAAAATACTTTATTTGAACTTAAGGATGGGCTTTGAACTTATGAAAATCTAACCTAACCTTGATAAAATACTAAATTGACTTCTAAACCCAATTTTGAACCATGAAAAAAAACAAACTTGACACAATGATGTTTTGATTTTTTTTTTTGGGTGATAACAGATCCAACCAACCCAACTAGATGTCATATTATTGCCTTCAACTACCCTTATTTCATGCATTAGGTTTCATCCAAGTCTTATATTTCTTGTTGGTACTAATAAACTCTTGTCAAGCTCCATTATCTTTCCTACTTTCCCCAAAAAATTCCCAAGGCCCTCAAAACATAAAAGGAAAGAACAAGAAGAAAATATGAAGAAAACATATAAATCCAACACCATAAACAAAGTGGCATGGCCATTCACCAATCATAGTCAAAATCGTAAATCAAGCACAGGTAAATCATGGAAAAAGAAAAACACAAGACTTTCAACCGATAGCATAACTCAATCCTCTAGATTTACGAGTGCTTCCAAGGGTTCATAAATAAAATCTCACCCCAATTCTTCATCAGACTTTATGGCAGTCTCTTTTTCCATGTGATTTCTGGCATCACACTACCATAAACACACAATCATCAGTATATTAATAAATATAACAATATACCAGTTACCTTGCCCTGTTGTACCAAGCACACTACCCTGTAATTTCACATGCATGTATCATCTCTCAAGGGATTTCAATTCCCTTGATGAATTCAGCTATAATTGGAAACCAACTATTATGTCTGCATATGATCAACCATCTTCCATGTAGCTTCCTTAGCCCCAAAGTGCTTCCATGCACTTTAACTTACTCTATTTCTTGGTTCTGAAGCATGAGCTTATTTTTCTACAAGATGCATTGAGGCTATAGCTGGAACTCTCCCTCTGGTTCCACCTTTCATCTTGATAACAAATTCCTGGTGCTCTTCTTTCCTGTTACCAAATATTGTATATTTTAGGGTCCTATGATTCATAGGTTCAATTGATGTTTGACTATTTTGTTTCAGTTGATGAAATTGTAAATAATATTGTATTCTACAAATGGTTTACAAAAAAAAATGTATTTAAAGAAATGAAAAGAGGGTATTAAAAATGTATTTAGGTGAGCAAGTCTAAATGCCACCAAAATAAAAACAAAATTCTCAGTTAATACTTATAAATTTTGAATAAATGTTCTGCTATCCAAAATGCCACATTGTAAATAGGACAGGTAGGAATAAATAGTGTAATCACATTGTTTAAATGTGATTAGGCTGAAATAAAATAGATTAGGTTAGTGAATAAATAAATCACACAGTTTAATCATGATTGAGCTAAGTTAGTGAAGTTAATCACACCATTTAATCGTGGTTAGATGACAAAGGAAAAAGTAAAAAATGCCTATACAAATGCAACATTAGTGAGTAAATAAGTGATTTTTAGAAGGTCGTTAAGATTGTATTAGATTAGTTAAATTAAAGCAATTAATTGTGATTTATCGCATGTAACAAAGTGGTGATAAATGTATTTTTGTAATGTTTAAAATTTATGATAAAAATCTAACATCTGAGATCTTCCTCCGCCTAGATCAATGACGAGGGAGTGTTTTCGAGCCCCACTCAGCTCCATCGTGCTTTGCCCATGGGGGGAGGGGTCTGAAATGGTTGGATTCACCTTCCTACGTGTCGCCCTCACAAAAATTTGTACCCCCCCTTCCTTTTCACTCACCTCAACCACCCCCCCATCCAAAAATTCTCCCTCTGTTGACCACCCACTCCCCCAAAAATTCCCATCCGCTACAACAACCTACTTGACCCCACCATCACTCCTCCCACCTCGGTTGACCCTCCTCCACTCACCATCCACCAACTCAACATTGTAGACCCCACTCCCCCTAATTTCCTTCTGTTAGTATTTTCCTGATAATCTGTTCCTCTCCCAATACAAAACTGCCATCTATCACTTCCTTGCCCATGACTCTGAACCGTTACAACAATAAATTATTTCCCACTCCCGCTACAATGAACCCGATCCTAGTTTATAGTAAGAATGAAATGGTAATTTCTAAAAATAATTTATTAAACACCGTGAAATCATAAAATTCCCCTGATCCACTATTTTAAACGACTAGGTATAATTTCCAGTCCTCCACATTGTCACTATGACCAGTAAATTACCCAGCGTCAGTGATCAGATCGCCATCAATGACCCCACTTCAGCATAAAATAGTTAGATTCCCTTTCCAAGTAATCATAAGTATTCATCCCTGTGTTTCTCTCTGATATTTGATAAATGGCCCCTAAAGGAAAATCCCCCAAGAACAATGGAAAGAAGCTGAAGAGAATCCAATGTTGCTCCCTCCCATTGACATGGATTACCTACCTTTAGTCTACCTGCATAGAAGATCACTGAGACTATCTGTGAATTCAAATTTTTTGAACTTCACATTTGGTTGAAGTGGGAATACTTATACCAGAGTGATGAATTGGGCCTATGGGAGTCTTAGTGTTGGCACTTGTTTGAAGAAAATGTCTAGTATTGTAAAGCAACTCACTGAGCCACCATTGATCAGATTTTCAGTAATACAGTGCAATCATTACAGGATGCTTGTGTCATTTTTATTGGTGAAGCGCATCTCTCCTTGTCAATATGTTTTCTCTCCATTATCATATGTTTTTATAAAATTTGAATTATTATAAGAAGATAAAGAACATAACTTGTTTAAATGTACACTCTGTCTCTGGCTTAAGAATAGTTTTTATGTTTTCCACTAAAGATTAAAATCATAATTCTTAATTGCTATGTTTTTAATTGGATTTCTAAATATTTTTCCGTTCACCCACACCTCAAATCTTAAAGGATCCAATAATTTTCCTACCATGCCCTGTAATGTTATCTTGTTAACTCTGTATTTGATCGATCTAAACCCATGCCTCCATTTTCCCAATGCCCTATCTTCATAGTTTAAACCCAACAAGACAAAAAACCCAAAACTTGAACTTAATAGCTAGCCTAATACCTTTAGTAAAACAAAGCTAAATTATAAAGAGAGACCCCTCTCTAAAACTGGAAGGGCTATATTTCCATTTTACAAAGTGGTTCTAAGGTTACCTCTGTGAATTTCTCCACAACCTAAAAAATTATGGAGTGATAACATCCTGGAGACTCCTCTGGGGAACGAACATACCTTGGTTTAAAAATTTGTTTCCCTGGTTCAAAAAATTTATTTCAGTGCATTTAAGATTTATATTTCAGAATTTTTTTTTTTTTGAGGTTGTAAATATTTTTACATATTGAAATTGTGTGTTAAATATTATATAGATATTGCTCCTAAAATAATTCATACTAGAGCACGTCCAAATCCAAAACCTCCCAAGATCCTGGATAACCCTGAGAAATTGATAAGGAAGAAAAGCTTGACTGAGAGTCAGGGGAGTAGTAGTCCTCTACCAAGAGAAAATTCTCTTCCAAAGAGCTTTGTTACCAGAGAAAACATTCAATTCGATCGACCTTTTTAACATAGTTTGTTTAGAACTAAATCTGAAACTTTTGTAGCTGAAACAATCTTTGATGAGTCCGTGTTAGGACCATACATATCTGAACATCAATAAGTAGATTGGGATTTTGACAAATAAGCTCTCCAACAGTTTGAAAAATTAGAAGGCCTAGTGACAGGCCTAAACCAAACTTTCCATAAATCTTACATCCAACAGTCATTTGAAATTTCATCCCCATCAATCTCTATTTCCTCTCCACTCACACAATATTTACATCTTGTTTCCACTAGTTCCATCTCTTCAACAATTTCCACTACCTCCCCATCAACATAACAAACCATAATCCAACATGTTTTAATCCCTTCCACATCTACACCTCTTACAAGTTCATATGTTTTTCATTCCCATATACCAATAATGACAGCTAGGTATGCTCCATTGGTTTTACTTGGAAAAATCCATCCTATTCCCCAGGACGACCAAAGTAGGATACCGTAGTTTGATGGCATTAGGTCCATCACTGCACAACAACATGTAGACAAAATGAATGACTACTTTGACCTTCAGGAGGTAGATGAAGAAGATGTGAAGATGAGCCTTTTTTCCCAAAGCCTCAATAGAGAGGTAAGAAAATGGACTAAATATTTACAAGCAACCACTATAAATGAACTTACTACATTTCATTAAAATTTTCTCAACATATGGGAAATCAAGAAAAACCCTCTTCAAATTCTATCAGAATATGAAAGCATTAGGAGAGCCCCTAGGGAAGGTTTTCAAGATTATTGCACTAGGTTCAATAACATTTATAGTGCAATCCCAACGATGATTAAACCTCCTAAAGGATTAGCCTTAATTAAGTTTCCAGATGGCTTTGATGTTGATATGTCCTATCAGCTAAGAGAAAGGAAGCCTACTACCTTGGAAGAGATGCAGAGGGATGTTGTAAGTGTGAAATCCAATCTATTAGCTAAAAGGGATAGAATTATATCTGAGAAAAGAGTTACCATAAAAGAGTAGCCATCCACTTCTTCTCTGATGCAAAATTAGATACATTAGTGAAAATTGTGGAAAGAATGATGGAAAGAATAAACATAGTTGATAGGGCTCCTCCTAGAGAGAACCAACCCATTCCCCATATCAAGAACCCTAACTTTTGAGAAACCAACCTCCATTAAAAAAAAAGGAGAAAATAGGCCCAAATGACTAACAAAAAATAATTAGGCCCCCCTTTCAAGAAAATAATGTGGAAGAAGAAGGGGAATTAGTTGAAGACCCTGAAGAGAACCAAATAAATTTGATGGGAATAAATGATAGTGACCCTATTTTCTAAACTCAAGAAGAACAAGACATCTTCATACTTTCACAACTTGAAGTTAGTCCATCAAAATCTGAAGACTATAAACATGGATATCAGAATGCCATTATGGAGGTACATAAACAATATAATTTGAGGAGTAAGATAACTATTGATAATCCATAAAATATAAATCATGATACTTATCCAAAAAAAGTTATATATACACCCTCCAAAAAGGTATCTGATATTGTTTCTAAGAAAGATCAAGCTGATATTGCTTCCACTAGTCAACCTAAAGAAGACTCTAAGAAGGAAAATCCTAAAATACAATATCTGAATATCAAGGAAGTTGAAAAGCCTCAAAATACATTCAGCATTGAAAATGAATTGGCCAAAGTTAAAATTTCCATTCCCCTTACTGAGTTGATAAACAAGAATGCATACGGAACTCAAGTAATAAAGGCTTTGAAATTAGAAGAAGGAACAAACACTGTGAACCTTAATGATGACCAACATGAATTATTATTTGGACAAGAAGTTGAAGGTAAATCCCAAGATGGGGTTGTTCCTCCTTTTTATATCAGCTTGAGTATTCATTATAAAATTCTCCACAATGTTATGCTTGATTCTAGTGCCTCACATAACTTGATGCCCAGGGCCATTATGGAAAAATCAGGACTGGATGTTACTAGGCCTTATAGAGACTTATATTCATTTGATTCCAGTAAGATGAGATTTCTCGTTCTTATCAAATGCCCGTGTGTCACTTTAGCCCAAATCCCAGCCAAAATCTTAGTCATGGTTTTTGTGGTAGCAGACATACCTCCAAAGTATCGAATGCTACTTTCCAGATACTGGGGGGAAAATTACAGGGAACCTTAAAACTAGATATGAGTTATGCTACCATTCAAGTATTTGGGAAACCAAGAAGACTTTATAGAAAAACACCGATGAAATACATGGTTAGCAGTCAAGACAAACCAAAAAACTATCCCTTATATTCAGTCCATTCAAACCTAGAATCTTTTATCTTATATAGGATGGAGGTGTAGAAGAACAAATCCCAAACCTAGAAACTGATTTGTGTGATATCAAAGAAATCAAAACAGACATTGTGAAATTGAATGAAGAAAATGAGCCTTTATGGAAGATGGATTTTGATGGGGCTGTAAGGAAGCAAGGAGCAGGAGAAGGTGTGTGGGTTTTCAATTCACAAACTAATAAATCAAAAGGGAATTCATATAAACTAAATCTTTCAATGTACCAATAATATAGCTGAGTATGAAGCCTTAATCCTAGGATTGGAGCTTTTGAAAAAGTTAGGTGCCAAAATAATTTAAGTTCATGGAGATTCTGAACTCATAATCAAACAAATCAAAGGGGAATATTTAGCTACACATCCAAAGTTAAGGGCTTATAGGAATGTTAATGTTCTATATTTTATTGAATGATGGTCTAGCTACTTCAGCTAGTACTTGCAAAATTCCATATCACCCCAATCATAAGTACATAGTTGAAGTAAAAAACAGACCAGCTGTCCTAGATAATATAAGATATTGGCAAGTTTTTGGTAACGATGAACATATTGATTTTTTTATTTTTATTTTCAATCCAAGGATGAATTTGAGTGTGCAAATATAGATATAGATTATGATGTAGATACGATTGTAAATAAAGTAGAACTGAATGAATTGGATAAATATCAACAAGAGTTAGAAAATTTTCAATTAAAGGATAATGTTTTTCCTAGAGGGTTAGTTCCCTTAGAAGAAATATTTGATTTTAATGATGTGGCTAAGAAACCTAAAATTGAACCTACTAGAGCTGAAGTGGAAGATTGTAATATAGGAACTAAAGAAGAGCCCAAAATAGTTAAACTATCCAAATATTTGCCTTCTATTGAAAAACAGAAGTACATAGATCTTTTCAAATAATTCATAGATGTATTTTCCTGGAGTTACGAGGATTTAATTTCCTATGAAACTAGCATTATACAACATAAAATTCCTATAAAAGAGTACCAGAAAAATTTTAAACAAAAACTTAGAAGAATTAACCCAATGTTTTTTCCCCTAGTTGAAAAAGAATTTAAAAAGTTATATGATGCCAAAATTATTGTACCATTGAGGTATTCCAAATGGGTATCAAACTTAGTCCCTACTAGGAAAAAGACAAGGGAAATTAGACTGTGTGTTGATTTTCGAAATCTCAACAAAGCTTTCCTAAAAGACAACTATCCTTTGCCCAAAATGGACCATATACTGAAGAAAGTGGTTGGATCTAGGAGAATTTCCTTGTTACATAGATTTTCTAGTTACAATCAGGTTCTAGTACATCCATAGGACCAAGAGAAAACAATGTTCACTACACCCTGGGGCACTTTCATGTATGTGAAAATGCATTTTTCTCTAATAAATGTTGGTGCTACAATCCAAAGAGAAATGGATATTTCCTTTGAAAATGAATTAGGTAGGTTTATAGTCATTTATTTAGATGATATCACTGTCTTTTCAAAGACAGATGAGGAAAATTTTCTTCACTTAAGGATATTTTTTGAAAAATTCAAGAGATATAGTATCCCTCTCAACTCTAAGAAAACATTGTTTGGTTTAGAAGAAGGTAAACTGCTAGGACACATCGTATCCAAAGATGGCATAAGAATTTACCCTAGCAGAGTAGAAGCAATATTGAAAGTAGATCCCCCTAGGAGCAAAAAAAAATTCGAATCCTTTATTGGAAATATAAACTTCCTTCGAAGATTTATACCAAATTTGGCTGATATCTTAAAAGAAATTACTCACATGTTAAAAAAGGATGCTGAAATCAAATGTCATAATGATGCAAAGTATTCTTTCAATAAAGTAAAAAATGTATTAACAACTGCACCCATTCGAATAAGTCCCGATTTTACAAAATATTTCATGATATTCTCTTTTGCATCTGATCATACAATAGCAGTTGCTTTGTTGCAGAAGAATGCCGAAGGTCATGAACAACCAATTTCATTTTTCTGCAGAACATTCAGAGATGCATAGTTGAAATAGAATATAATGGAAAAACAAGCATTTGCATTGGTTAAAGCACTAAAGGATTTCATGGTTTACATTCTACATTCACACATCATTGCTTTTGTCCCAAGTGTCGTTTTTAAAGTCATTCTAACTCAAACAGATCTAGATGGCAGAAAGGGTAAGTGGATTGTGGTCATTTTTGAATATGACATTAAAATCAGACCAACGAAGCTTATCAAGGGACAAGGGTTAGCAAAACTTGTGGCAGAGTGTAATTGCAATGTGTTCGACATAAATTTTATTGTAGAATTAGATGAACAAGAAGAGAATAATTAGATGAACAGGAAGAGAAGGTGACTCCACAAATCTCAGAAGCTTTTAGCACATCACCATGGTATGTAGACATTATTTTTGTCTTACAAAACTTATATGCTCCTCCTAGTTTAAAAAAAACAAAAGCAAGGTTCCTTAAAATGAAATCCATGAAATTTTTCATTCTTGATATTTATATTGGAAAGATGCTGGAGGGATATTACTAAATTGTTTGCTGAAATATGAATCAGACAGGGTCCAGGAGGAATTCCATCAAAGAGACTATGGTGGCCATCTATACTGGACATCTACAACAAACAAAATCCTTAGAGCCGATTTTTACTGGCCAACTCTGTTCTTTGATGTACATAAAAAGGTCACCTCTTGCCATCAATGTCAAATATTTGAAGGTAAAAGAAAGTTTTTACCTTTACCCTTAAAACCAATTTCAGTAGAATTCCCTTTTTAACAATGGGGTTTAGAATTCATTGGTGAAATTCACCCTAGTTCCTCAGGACAATATAAATGGATTTTGACAGCAACCCACTACTTTACCAAATGGATAGAAGCAATACCAACTAGACAAGCCATTGATACTATTATCATCCAATTTATGGAAGGAAATATAATGTCTAGGTTTGGTTTCCCCCATAAAATCATAATAGAAAATGTTACTGATTTTAAGTTCAAGAAAATGATAGATTTTTGTAAAAAATATTAGAATAAGCTAGGGCACGCTACTGCTTATTATCCCCATCGTAATGGGGGGTAGTAAGCAGTTAGTCCTTAACAAGAGTTTTGTAAATATTATCAAAAATTTATCGCAGGAGAATAAGAAGTCATGGCACAAAAAATTAATCAATGCACTATGGGATGATCGAGTTAGTACCGAGATATCGATTGGAATGTCACCATTCCAGATAGTGTATGGAAAAAATTTTGTTTTCCCAACTTCTTTGGGAATTACAGTGCTTAAAATTACGCAAGAATCACAAGTTGATACCAATGATATGCAAAGAAGAATAAACCAGACTATTCAGTTGCAACGGTCAAGGGAGGAAATCTATCATAAAACTCAATCCATACAAGAAAACATTAAAAGGATTTATGGTAGGAGGAAAAAAGTAGATGATTTTCAACAAAATGATCTTGTTTTGAAGTGGGATTCCAGAAATGAGGATAAGGGGAAGCATGGTAAATTTGACAACTTATGGAAAGGGCCTTTTAAGAGTGGAGCCTTTAGGGGCCACAATGCATTCCTGTTAACATATTTGAATGGAGATGAGCTGCTAGGTGGACCTGTAAATGGCAGACAGTTAAAGCATAATTTCCTACCCAATTAGGACAATTCATTCATCAACATTGTAAAGAATCATTTTACTTTTAAGGTGACTCTCAGTAGAAGTTGAAGGTGACAGAGTAGGACCTAAGCTTCTGATGATGTATTACCATAGGTATGAATAACACACATGTATAACAGTTCAATTGGAATATCTCTGCAACATGCCCAATGGATAAAGGCAACTGATCTACAGTGTTCTTGACACCTCACGAGGAGGATGCCATCCCTAGTTGGAGCCATTGTTAGGGTCCTATGATTCATAGGTTCAATTGAATATTGGCTATTTTCTTTTAGTTGATGAAATTGTAAATAATATTGTATTATGCATATTATTTAGAAAAAAAAAATCTATATAAAGAAATGAAAAGAGGGTATAAAAAATGTATATGTGAAAAAGAAAAATAGAATAAAAAGGAAAAATAAAAAAATGTTCTTAGGTGAGAGTTTCTAAATACCACCAAAAGAAAAAAAAAAATGCATCAGTTAATACTTAGAAATTTTGAATAAATATGCTGCTAGCCAAAATGCCACATTATAAATAGGACATGTAGGAATAACTAGTCTAATCACATTGTTTAATTGTGATTAGGCTAAAATAAAATAGATTAGTCTAGTGAATAAATCAATCACAAAGTTTAATCGTGATTGAGATAAGTTAGTGAAGTTAATCACACCATTTAATCTTGCTTACCTGATAAAGAAAAAACTAAAAAATGCCTTTTAAATTCAAATGCAGCATTAGTGAGTAAATATTTGAATTTTAGAAGGTTATTAAGCTTGTATTATATTAGTTAAATTAAAGCAATTAATCATGATTTATTGCATGCAATAAAGTGGTGATGATTCTATTTTTGTAATGTTTAAAATTTATGATAAAAAACAACACCTGAGATCTTCTTCCGCTCAGATCAATGGTGGGGGAGTGTTTTTGAGCCCCCCGAGCTCCATCGCACTTTTCCCACCAGGGGGGGGATCCAAAATGGTTGGACCCACTGCCCTATGCATTGCCCTCATAGAACTGTGCACCCCCTTCCTTTTCACTCATCTAACCCCCCCACCCCTCTGAAAATTTTCCCACCGTTTACCACCCACTTCCCCACCAATTCCCATCTGCCACGAAATCCTACCTGACCCCACCATCACTCCTCCCACCTTGGCTGACCCTCTTCCACTCGCCATCTGCTAACTCAGCATCACGAACCCCACTCCCCCAACTTTCCTTCCATTAGTCGTTTCCCAATAATATGTTCCTCTCCCAATAGCAAACTACCATATGGCACTTCCTTTCCCATGTCAACACATCGTTACGATAGTAAATTCCTCCCCGATCGTGCTACAATATACCTGCTCCCCGTTAACGGTAAGAACATAACAATAATTTCTAAAAATACTCTATTAAACATTGTGAAACCATAAAATTCCCCTTCTCCCTTGTTTTATAGGACCAGGCAGAATTTCCAGGCCTCCACGCTATCACCGTGACTAGTAAATTTCCCAGCAATAGTGATCAGATTTCCATCAATGACCCCACTTCAACATAAAAAAATTAGCTTCCCTTTCTAGGTAATCCTAAGTCTTCATCCCTCTGTTTCTCTCTAATATTTGATAAATTCCCCCAAAATGAAAATCCCCCAAGAACAAAAGAAAGAAGCCTGATGAGAATCCAATGTTGTCCCCTCCCATTGACTTGGATCACCTATTTTTAGTCGACCTGCAATATAAGATTGCTGAGACTATATGTGAATTTGACTTGTTCGAATTTCATATTTTTTTGAAGCAGAAATTCTTAGACCAAAGTGATGAAATGGGCCTATGGAAGTTTTCCCTTCCCCAATTCATGTTCCCACAGACCCATTACTTCCCTGAGCTAATTTCCTTATGTCAAATATGTTATTTACCCTCCCAAAGAACAATTGTTAGCCAAAATGGTGAAGTTTTTCTCACCATCAGAACTAAAGCCATTTCACAAATGATCCAAGTACAAAATCAAGAATACATAAAGCCATTATCAATAGACTCTCTCACAGAGCTCTACAAGAATTTAACCTTGCCACATAGAGCTAAGATCTTCAAAATCTTTCTCCCCAAATATGCTCAATTGCCCAAATCAAACATTCCATACTCATATTCTATATTTCTTGAGGTAACCAAATAGATAATCACTATCATCTCATACATAATTGGTTACCACTATGATGAGTGGGTTGATGAGGCCATTGTTGGATTCTTGTCAATTTTTACCACTGATGAGAAACCTGTTTTTTTTTAATTACAATGAGTTTGATGCAGATGCAATGCATGACCAATTCTTGAAATTTCCTACAGAGGAACTTTCAAATACTCTGTTGTTTTATTTTATTTGTTCATTTATCATAAAGGTGTTAGGTTTCCCTTTTCTTTGCATAAAATGGACGAGAAGGGTAATTCACAAGCAGTGATCTATTGGACCTCCTTGGTGAGGAAAAATTCCACAAAGTTTACCTTTGCAGACTATGTTGATCAATTTTTGTACACAGTTAGTTGTATGCTAAAAAATGATCTGGAGCCTAGGATAGTAGTAGATATTAAAAAATTATTACATCTTAGTGACCAAGTGAAGATAGGTGACTGGTATTTAAAACATAACTACAAAAATATTAGAATCTATGGGGGTGAATTTCCACCCTATAAGATGCCAAAATTTGTTCCCATGAGACTGTTATGATTAGAGTACATTACAAAAATTATTCATATGGATGAATTGCATTTTGTGGCAACAAAGAAGAAGGCACATTTTAAAATCAAAGCACAGGCTGAACCATTTGTGTGCAATACCAGAATAGTTGGTAAAGAAGCAGATTTTTTGTTGAAGCAAATGATCCTTTAGGCCTTATTCCAAAGCTGAGGATGGAACAAAATACCACTGCCTACACACACTCCTCGGTGAGAGATAGAGAAATATATGAACCAGAATCAGTGGGAGAAGAACACACTACAGGAGGCCAAAGAACAAGTCATATCAACAACCACCTCTTAGACTCCTATACCTCCAGAAAAGCAACATAAAAAGATAGGGGAAGAAGAATCTTCCCTAGTGATAGAAATTGGAGCTAAGTAATTCCTGATATACATGAAGAAACGTAAGACCAAATATGCACCAGTTTTTCAACAAGAGAATAAAGAGAATGAAACAATAGTTATGGTAGGTCCTCATGTTTCTGCAAGAGAGGATGACATCTTCATTAGATCTCCTTCTTCATCAACATCCAAAGATCCTCCAAATACAAAACAAGCAACAGAATTGGTTGAAGACACTGTTGATCCTAATATTTTTTCTAGGTACAAGGCAATAAAACAAAGGAATGAAATGCTTAAAGCCACAACATACACACAGTTCTGGAAGCATACAACCACATCACAACACAGGCTCCTATCAGCCTTTGAAACAAAGAAAGGAAAAATGAAAATTTCATTCCTTGAGGCAAAGATGGCAGCCCAAGGACACCAACAGATTAAAAAGAACATGTATTATAATTTGATGCATAGAAAATTCACCCAATTGACCAAATGGACATGCATAAGAAATTCAGTGAGATGATGTATTCTACTCTAACTAATGCTTCCATTTCAGCTTCTAGATTGCAAGTATCGGTCAACAACATACAAACACAACTCAAGTTGGAAAGGATTTCATCCTTAGCCAAGGATACCAAGATAAAGTCACTAGAAGTCTTGGTGATTAAACTGGGATATAATCCGAGTGATGTGAAGGAAACAAAAGAAATTGCGAAAATGAAAAATGTTGATATTGCAGCATTGAGGAAGTAGCTTAACATTGTTGAGATTCAACAAGATGATGAGCTTAGTGAAAATCAGTGACCTTCACTAAGTGGGCCCGCAGGCTATTTTTAGGTGTAAGTCTATTTTTAGACATGGTGATCATATTACAAAAGTTGCAGGATGCTATTTGTGGATGGTTGGTAAAGTTGGAAAAATAGATGAATTTTTTTTTTTAAAATATTGGGCGAAGTCTATTTATAGATCGTAGATCTAAAAATAGAAGTGTCGATTATTATTAGCTCTTAAGAATAATCAGACTCTAAATATCAACTTATTCTCTTGGAGCACTTATTTTCAGTGTACAGATTTTGGAAAATCAGTGGGCTAAAGGAATTATGCAATTCCTAGGGTTTACTGGTGGTTCATGCATGGAGGAATCAGTTAGAACTGAAGTGGCAAAGTTATGACAGAGTTGGAAGAGTAGTTCATGGAGTTGTTATTCAGTTTAACTCAATTAATGGAGTTAAACTCAGTTGAGCTGGTTGTATCTAGTCTAACTGAATGATAAACTAGTGAGAGTGGAGTGAATTATTTAGTTAATTAATTCACAAATAATAACTCATTAATCAACTGAACAAATAAATCAGTTAACTACAGTCCATGTCAGTTCCAGTGGAGACCCAGTGGAGAGATAGGTGAAAGGGAAAGATGGACTATCTGTTGTGACTATAGTGATTCATTGATTGCACCACACACACATTGGAGTTGCCAATGAGGATTGTGCAATGCAAGTAAGGTAGATTCGAATTCATTCAGGGGTCTTCTTCAGCAGGGATTGCGTAGTGGAGGTAGGCTATCAGGTGCCAAGAAATCAGTGCATGGATTTGTAGGTTTCTTCTGATTAGTGTGTGACAATTGATTGTACTGAGAGCTTGATGTACTAAGCTTTGTATGAGATTGTTACATGATATCGATGATACATAATATATGATAGTTGGGGTTTTTAGCTTCAAGATTTCTTGTTAAACAACTGTGTTATGTGCGATTGTTATTGCTTCATGTGTTTGCAATTGAGTTTTTAAATTTCCACAAAATATTAACAATGGAAGGATTCTGCATTTATAAAGAAGATAAATATTGTTAGATCAGGAGAATCTGGATATATACATGCATCTTGTATATAATTTCTACATGGTATTAGAGCAGTGTTAATTCTTAAAGATTGTAATTGTGAAGAATTGCTGAGTTTGTCCTAGTTGACAATTTGAATTTGCTGTAGAAATTTCTTGGTGCGACAGTTGAGTATACATTGAAATGTATTTCAATGGGTTGTGATTGGAGTATGCCCTTGATGGCAGCTTGAATTACATAGCCTGGAAGGATAGGATGGAGGTGGTGCTGGAAGATAATGTACTGAAGGATTTCATCGATAGCGATGTTCCTAAGCCGGGATCTAGCGATGCTGCATTACTTGACGCATGGCAAAAGAAGGTAGCAAAGACAAGAATAATTATATTGGAAGGTGTGAAGGACCATATTATGTCCAACCTTCATGGGAAAGCCACTCCATTTGCAATGTGGAAGGCTTTGACAGATTTTTTCCAAAGCAGCAGTGACCAAAGGAAGTTGGCGCTGAAAGATAAGCTCAGAAAAATAAAAAAGGAGAAGGGTGACAGTATTCCAAAATATCTCATGAAGTTTTTCCACTCTAGGGATGAACTGGGAAGTGTGGGGATTACTGTTGATGATGAATACTTGGTGAGCTTGGCTCTCCTTGGGCTTCCGAAGAGTTGGCATAGCTACGAAGACTCTGTCAATGGACGAGAGAAACTGCCGGGATGGGAGCGACTTTGGTCGGATCTTGTGCAGGAGGAGATAACGCGAAGTACCAGGGATGGCTATTCATCAAAGAATGAAGATGAAAAGAATTGTGCTTTGGCTGCAAAAGCAAGGAAAGGGAAGAGGAATAAATCCCATCCAAAATCCGAAGATAAAGGCAAGAAGCAAAATTTGTCCAAGGTGAAGTGTTTTCACTGTCACGAACATGGGCATTTCGCCACTAATTTCCCACAGAAAGAGAAGAACAAGAAGGCTACTGGAGTTGCAGCTGGAGAGGCCTTAGCCTCGCAATTTGAACTTGATTTCTCTTTGATCTCATGCTTGGTTTGAAGCTCAATGGGATCAGTGTGGTATCTTGATAGTGGTGTGTCTTTCCATATGATAGGATACAAGGAGTTGTTTAGTGACTTGGAGGAGAAAGACCTCGAAATACATATAGAGATGGGCGACGATGGTCGATACAGTGTGACCGACATTGGGACCATTACCTTTGAGAGGGAGTTAGGTAATCCATTTTTGTTGAAATATGTTATGCATGTTCCAGGTCTGAAGAAGAACTTGGTCTCAGTCGCAATGTTGGAAGACAAAGGTTATGAATTTTTTTTTAGCGATAGAAAAGCTTTCCTGCGACATAAAACAATGGGTCAAACCAAGAGGATAGGGATTAGAGTTAAGATTCTCTACAATCTGGAGGTAGATGGTTGCACTGCAATGATGGGCAAAGAAAAAGAAGTGGTGAGCCGGGATGAGGGCGAATTATGGCACAAGAGATTGGGCCATCTTCACCATGGCGCTTTGAAAATTTTGCAGCAGATTTCTACTGGAATTCCCAAGGGTACTCTTGCGCAGTCAGATCAGTGCAAGGGATGTACTATGGGTAAGTTTGTGAAGACCACTTTTCATGAGAAGGAAAACCATGCTTCGGTGATCCTGGAGAGAATTCACCCAGACATGTGTGGACCTTTCTCAGTTGCTTCAACAACAAAACAAAGGTATTATGTTATATTCGTTGATGACTATTCTCGTAGATGATGGACTGTCTTCATGTAGAAGAAGAGCGAAAAATTCTCAAAGTTCTGTGAGTTTAAAGCATTGGTGGAGAAGGAGTCGGGGAAGCAAGTGAAAGCTCTACAGAGCGATATGGTGGTGAATATATCTTGAGCGAATTCAAAGACTTCTGTAGCAAAGAAGGAATTCAACAAGAACTCATTGCGCCTCATAACCCACAGCAGAATGGGGTTGCGTAGAGGAAGAACAAAATGATTGTGGGTGCTGCACGAGGTACGCTTGAGAGGGAGATAGACTTGCATGCAGAGGAGGAACTTCTTGTTCCCAAATATGAGCCTCTAGATGTGGATCAGCCACAGGAGGAGATTCATGGAGTGGAAGAGTCCACTCATGCAGAAGCAAACATCAGACAAGGTAGAAAGCGTACCATAGAAGCTGAGAGAATAAAGCTTGATGTGGCACAGAATGTAGGAGTCCCTACATCACAACGTAGACAGAGACAGTCACCTAACCGATTTACTGGATACATGGTTCTTATGAGCAAATGTATTGTGACAAAGCCATCTTCTTTTGAAGAATCAGTGCAGGAGACCACATGGGTAGATTCCATGGTGGAGGAGTGTGACTCCATTGTCAGAAACAATTCTTGGGAGATTGTTCCAAGGCCGGTGGGTAAATTAGTTGTAGGATCAAGATGGATCTACAAGGTAAAGAAAGCTGCTGATGGGAGCGTCAAGAAGTATAAGGCAAGATTTTTTTCCTGGGGCTTCTCACAGATTGAGGGGATTGATTATGAAGAAACCTTTGCACCTGTCACACGGTATTCTTCCATAAGGACCATCTTTGCTCTCTTAGCACAGATGGGTTGGCACATTCATGTGATGGATGTGAAGACTGTGTTCCTTAATGGGATCATTGAGGAAGAAGTGTACATTGAGCAGCCTGAAGGATTCGAGATATTTAGCAGTGAGTCGCATGTGTGTAGACTCAAAAGAGCATTGTATGGGCTGAAGCAAGCACCATGTGCTTCGTACACACAGATCAATAGCTATTTCACTGGACTTGGCTTCACCAAGAGTGAGGCAGATGCAAACATGTACCAAATTGTGGTGGAGGGTAAGCTTTTAATCATTGTTATTTATGTTGATGATTTAATAATAACTGGTGATGAGCAGTTGATACACTCATGTAAGGTAGATGTTGAAAAGGAGTTTGAGATGAAGGATTTGGGCCTCCTTCATTATTTTCTTGGATCGGATATATGGCAGTGGGAAAGTGAACAAATGTTTGCATCTCAAGGCAAGTATGCTCGGGAGATACTTGAGAAGTTTCACATGGAAGGCTGCAAGCCTATTGATACTTCTCTTCTAGGAAATTGGAGGAAAGAGGATGCTACATCGGTAGAGGTATTGGATGCCACTGTTTATTGACAGTTGGTGGGTTCGCTCATGTATTTAGATAATACAAGACTGGACATATGCTATGCAGTGAACCAGCTTTCACAAGCGATGGTTAAGCCTACCAAGCTCTTTTGAAAGGTAGACAAGCATGTCCTGAGGTATCTCAAGGGCACATATGAGTATGGTTTATGGTATAGACAGAAAAATGAGGTGAAGTTGCATGGCTTCACGGATGCAGATTGGGTAGGTAACCCAACTGACAGAAAGAGCACATTAGGAGGGATTTTCAGTATCGGATCTACAGTAGTTTCTTGGTACAACAGGAAACAAAGATCTGTGGCACTCAGTTCAGTGGAAGCAGAATAAATGGCAACAAGTCAAGCTGCATGTGAGGCTATCTGGATGAGGAAGATCCTGGTCGGTTTGTTCGGTTCACATTTAGATCCTACAGTGATACATTGTGATGATCAGAGTTGCATTAAACTATCGATTAATCTTGTGTTTCATGATAGATCTAAAAATATTGATATCTGGTATCATCATATCAGATATTGTGTGCAGTGGAGGATCATGTTGCTTTAGTACATTCCTATGGAAGATCACGATGCAGATATTCTGACGAAGGCGCTCGGCAGGAGAAAATTCGAATACCATAGAGGCAGGATCGGGGTGAAGGATAATTCCTATCTTGTCGAGAGGGAGTGTTGAGATTCAACCAGATGATGAGCTTAGTGAAAATCAGTCACCTTCACTAAGTGGGCCCACAGGCTATTTTTAGGTGTAAGTCTATTTTTAGACATGGTGATCATATTACAGAAGTTGCAAGATGCTATTTGTGGATGGTTGGTCAAGTTGGAAAAATAGATGAAATTCTATTTTTAGAATACTGGGTGAAGTCTATTTATAGATCTTCAATCTAAAAATAGAAGTGTCGATTATTATTAGCTCTTAATAATAATCAAACTCTAAATATCAACTTATTCTCGAGAATTTACTTGGGCAGTCCGCATTTGGAAAATCAAGGCCGGCTGAATTACGCAATTCCTAGGGTTTACTGGTGGTTCATGCATGGAGGACTCAGTTAGAACTGAAGTGGCAAAGTTATGACAGAGTTGGAAGAGTAGTTCATGGAGTTGTTATTCAATTTAACTCAGTAAATGGAGTTAAACTTAGTTGAGCTAGTTGTATCTAGTCTAATTGAATGATACACTAGTGAGAGTGGAGTGAATTAATTAGGTAATTAATTCACAAATAATAACTCATTAATCAACTGAACAAATGCATCAGTTAACTACAGTGCATGTTATTTCCAGTGGAGACCCAGTGGAGAGATAGGTGAAAGGGCAAGATGGACTATCCGTTGTGACTATAGTGATGCATTTATTGCACCACACACACATTGGAGTTGCCAATGAGGATTGCGCAGTGCAAGAAAGGTAGATTTGAATTCATTTAGGGGTATTCTTCAGGGATTTCGCAGTGGAGGCAGGCTATTAGGTGGCAAGAAATCAGTGCATGGATTTGTAGATTTCTTCTGATTAGTGTGTGACGATTGATTGTACTGAGAGCTTGATGTACTAAGCTTTGTATGAGATTGTTACATGATCTCCATGATAAATAATATATGATAGTTGGGGTTTTTAGCTTCAGGCTTTCCCGTTAAACAACTGTGTTATGTGCGATTGTTTTTATTGCTTCATGTGTCTGCAATTGAGTTTTTAAATTTCCACAAAGGATCAATAGTGGAAGGATTCTGTATGTAGCAAGAAGATAAATATTGTTAGATCAGGATAATATGGATATATACATGCATCTTATATATAATTTCTACAAATATTCCCACCACACATGATCCACAGGATAAGGAAGTAGGAGAAATGGAAAAGGAAAAATAGGACATGTTCAAGATAATAATTGAACAGAATAGCGAGATCCGAGACATGGAAGTGGAGCTGGAGAAACTGCTCAAAGAAAAACAACAAGCATCACAATTTGCCATAGTTCCACTCACAACAGTCCCAATTTTAGTGGCCACAACACCAGGGGCATCTACATCAACTTCAACACCAACATAGATATCAGATCTTGTAAGTGATCTAGTTAAATCCATGGGAAATATGTCCATTCAAGGACTAGAAATTGCTAGGTTAAAAACTTAGCTCAAAATTTTGCAAGAACATAAATTAAAAATAGACACTTCTTATGTTGCAGAATTACAAAAAAATCACCAGCCCACTCTGTAAGCTTAGAATTTACAAAGTGAATAAGAGATGGCACAAAATCTAGCACAAGTAAAGGAAAGTATATGCATAGAGACAAATGAAGGCATCACTGAGATATGGCCTTCAATTGATATTTTTTTTTGAACAACAAGAATTAATACAAAGGTCCAAAGAAATAGTGAAGGAAAAAAAAAAAAAATTGCAACAGAAACCTTGGGAAGCAACAACCATCATCAATATCTTGAATTCCAAAAACAGAGAAGAATTAAAGTAGCTTGGGATTCAAGACAACACAAAAAATATTTTGGAAGTAAAGAGGATGCATAACAAAAGGAACCTAATGCTACAACTCGAAAATAAATGTCAAAATCTAGAATCCAACATCTATAGATTTAATAAGAAGATGCAAGTGCTGAAAATGAAAGGGTTACAAGGACTGATTGGTATAGGAGAGAAGATGATAAGCTTGAATGAGTACTAGGAAAAAATATGCACTATTTCCTGAGATAAATCAAGATTTTTAGGTATAAAAGGAAATATCACAGGGACAGAATTCATGGAAGCCATATAATTTGACTTGTTTATCAAACATGAAACTAGACACTTCTTCATCGTCAAACCTACCTTCCAGAAGTACACGAATGTGGATGAGACCTGTAGAAAATTAATTAAATTTTCTATCCCAAGAGAAGAAAAATGAGAGAAGTTGTTCGAATTTTTAGAGTAAAACAAATTTTCATCTTCAAATAGCAAGGCAAAAATCACAACAAATTTTAAGGACTAGTCATCAACAGTCAGCCTGAAGAATAGAGCCATCATCAACTTCAGCTTTGGACTACCTATTTCCTTGCTCTATTTTTGTAAACAATTTTTGATATTTTATAAATACCTTGGGAGTTTCACTCAAGATATTTTTGATAATTTTTGTATAAGTACTTCCTAACTCAAAGTATTAGTGTTTGGACTTCTTTGAATAAAAGGACTAGTATTGTAAAGAAACTCACAGAGCCACCATTGATCACATTTTCAGTAATACAGTGAAGTCATTACAGGATTCTTGTGTCATTTTTATTGGTGAAGTGCATCTCTCCTTGCCAATTTGTTTTCTCTATGTTATCAAATGTTTTTCTAAAATATGAATTATTCTAAGAAGATAAATAATAGAACTTGTTTAAATTTACACTCTATCTGTAACTTAAGAATATTTTTTATGTTTTCCACTGAATATTAAAATCAGAATTCTTAACTGCTATGTTTTTAATTGGATTTCTAAATATTTTCCTCTCCTCCACACCTTAGATCTTAAAGGATCCAGTGAATTTTGCTACCCTGCCCTGTAAGGTGAGCTTGTTAACCCTATATTTGATCGATCTAAACCTATGAGTAAATTATCCTAATGCCCTATCTTTATAGTTTCAACCCAAAAACAAAAAAAACCCAAAACCTGAAGTTATTTTCTAGCTTAATACCTCCAGTCAAACAAAGCTAAATTATAAAGAGAGGTCCCTCTTTGAAACTGGAAGGGCTAGATTCTAGTTTCCAAATTGGTTCTAAGGTTACCTTTGTGATTTTCTACACAACCTCAAAAATTACGGAGTGATAACTGTCTGCTCAACTTAGTGTTCCTAAATTGATGTCATAAATTTTCAACCAGGGCTAGTAAACTGTTGAAGTGAAGTGCACTATATGTGCCTAGGTATCTGTCTCTCACTACGTTGTGTTTAGTGTTTTTCCAATGTTTTTGATTTTGTGTTTTTATTCTAAGAGGAAAAGAACTAAGTGTTGGTAAAGAGAAGTTGTTGGTCACACTAAAATAGAGTAAAACCTATTCTAAACTATGTATGGCACTTGAGAATAGAAAATGCAATACTTTAACAAGAAAAATAACTCATAGCATGAACTCAATAGCTCATAACATGAACTCAGTCCAATTCATTCATTATAAATATGTTGGAATAATTTGAGAAAAGGATAAGATTAGTGAAATGAAGTTCTTCTCAGTAAACAACAATCTACAATATCACAGAGAAAATCTCATCCATGGCTAGAAATTTGTTGGAACACATTTGGAAAAATATAGTCTGCAACCTAGTGAAGAATTCTACTCTAAATTAACCTATGACACCGAAATTAATCCATTCCACAACTCAAAATATCACTGTTAAACCTCATTCAAGAATTATAAATCTTTTGGAATAGCTTTGGAAAAGAGACAATTGGTGAAATTATGAGAAGTTGCAGAACAATCAAGACTTCAAAATGACATTACCAATTCTTGTTCCTATGATGATGATGTATTAGTAGAAATTAAGAACAGGAGTGGTTTGTAAATAATGAAGGCCATCAAGTATAACTTAACAACTAGAATACAACTGACTAATAAAACTAAAAATACAATGGATAAAACTGAACTAAAATTCAATCATTCAAACTTTGAAATACAGTGAACAAAATTGAACTAGAGTGCCATTAACCTCCGGAGTTTTACAACTAAACTAAAATGCAACTAATCACTGAAATGCTACAGCTCTGTCTCATTCGTTGTTAGTGGTATTTTGGAAAAATTCATAGAAAAATACTGGCTGTAACATGTGATGTAAATGAGCATAAAAACATAAATTTCAAAAAAATGCAACTAAGCTCTAAAACACCACAGCTAAGTCTCATTCATTGTTAGTGATATTTTGGAATAATTCGTAAGAACAAGACTAGCTGTAACAATTGATGTAATTGAGCACAAAAACGTAAAGTTCAGAAGAATGCAACTAATTCCTAAAATACTACAGTTATATCTCATTCAATGTGAGTGATATTTTGGAATGATTCGTAAGAATAAGATTGGTTGTAGCATCCAATGCAAGTGAGTATAAAACACAAAGTTCAAAACATTGCTAAGCTAGGAATGCAACAAGGCTAAAGTTACTTATCTAAACAATGTGCACAGAGCTTCTCGGGCAGTAGGGGCCCTCTACCACCGGATTATCATACGAATCTCCTCAATATTGTCTCAGATATTGCAATAAAGCGATACTTCTTTCATTAAAGGAAAAGTATTTCAAAAATAGAGTATTACGGTCTTTTGAGATCTAGCAAAAAAACATCAATCTAGCTAGCTATCTCTCGGTCTTTCGAGTCATTCTTATAAAATAAATACATAACTACCCTTGAGAAGAAACAAGAACAAGTGTCTTTTTGAATCAAAATCAAATTAGAACTCTTGTGGAGGCCTCGTACTTTGCTGGAGACATCTGTAGAGTCCCTGTCCTAGTAGGAATCTACTTCTTAGCTTTGATCTTTTCCACGTGCATAACCACCTGTAGATTCTTTCTCATACTTTGTAGAGAGCAATAAATGATGTGGGAGTGTTTTGGAATTCAACCATATGCATTTTTCCTTGAAATGACACCTGTAACCTGTGAGAACATGAAGATAGTTGCGGAATAGGCGACTGGCTACAGAATGGTTGCATTCTGTAGCTGAGTCTAGTCAAAAATTACTACAACAACAAAACCATGAAAATATAGCAAGTCAGTCATTGTATACATTCATAAAGTGACTTTAATCAATGCTATTGACCATTTAAGCCTGTAATTGATAAGGGACAAAGGAAATGAAGTGAAATTTGGTGAAGGGAAAGGACATCTTTGGGGCTCAACATACCCCCACTACAAAGTTTTTGCATGTCCTCATGCAATCAACTCATATATTCTGAGACTTCTGCTAGGACATCTAGGCTCCTTCTTTTTCTTTTCCTGATAGTCAATGGCCTCCTGGGCTTCTTTATGACCAACTTGAATCTCAAATTTATAAGTGCCCTGCTCAAATTTTTGTTTTTCTTCTTCAATTTCTCACTAGCTTTGTACAATTTTTCCATTTGTAGAGAGAGAGTTGTATTCATATCACTTTTCAGCTTAACCTACTCCCTTAAAATGTCATTCTCATTCTTGATATGCCTATTGAGTACTTATAACTCATATTTATCTCTTCTTAGCATATCAATTGCAGATTCTGGTGGGCTAGGAGTTCCGTCTCTACTTTATAAGGCTCTCTTCTCTAATGTCTCAACATAATTATAAATTTTTTGTTGTGCTGGGTATATCTCCAGAGCTCCTTCATCAAGATCCTCCTCGTACTGGTACTCAGGTGATCTAGCAGTTGGTGTCTCTTCATCCTCAATGTTTATAATTCCCGTTTGTCTAACCCCTGTTTTCTTCAATATACCTCTAAGCCTGTGGCTTCGTCTTGATTGAGATGGTCCTTCACCTCTCTCCTTGGCATACCTTCTTGTCATCTTCTCCTTTTTAAGCTGTTTCTTAATTTCATTCAATTTCTCAGAAATTATCTCCTCACTGTCCTCTTGTATGGACTTACCAGTTTTAGTTTCAATAACTTTGGAAATTTTCCCTCTCCTGCTTCTTCTTGTAAGTTTGCTTTCAGATGGGGATTCCTTGGGTTCTTCAAAGTGATTCCTCACTAGAAACTCATCCCAATTGTCTCCCACCTTTCTCAAATGATGTTCAATCAGGATTTTAACTAGGCCATGGTGGTACAAAGTGGTTTCCAGGAATTGAACCCTCTTTTGAACATTAGAGGCCATTCTCTTCAGACTATGAAGTAGGAAAAAGGGTAAATTGATTTCTTCATCTAAGAAATGCATCATTAGCCGAATATGATAAATATATAAGGTACCAAACCTTCCCTCACAAGTTATAAACTTTTTCAAAATGAGCAACATATTCCGCCATTTATTCTTTAGTGCTGAGCTAGGAATGCCCTTCTTAAAAATGGAAACATCCATACCTGGTGTTTTAAGCATTTGCCTCCATGCCTCATTATGAAATTCCCTATTTTTGAACCATCGTTCTCCTTGCCTGGGTAATTCCACTGCTTCTGCAATGAAAGCTTCTGTAATAGTGAATTTAACATCTCCTATTTCGACTTCTGCTCCATTGAAGGACCGTGCAAATGTTTTAGTTACCTCTTTATGAAAACCATTGAATTTTTCCAAAAATTGTAACCACCCAGCTTGTTGTAGTATTTCTCTAATTTTTGGGTAACCCTCCAAGTATTTGGTTCCAACTGGCTCGGACCTCAGTATGAGATCCATGGCTTCTATTCTCAACCTTCAATTTATTGATCTTCTATCCACGGTGAAAATGGCTGTTAAAGAGTTGTTTTTACCCCAAAGGTGCTTTCTCTGTTTATTCAGTAGGAATTAGCTACGGAAGGATGATATGAAGAGGTTATAGAATGAGTGAAATGTAGTGAGGGTGATTTACACGAATTAATGAGTTTGAGAGCCATCATGGGAGAAAATACCGCGGAAATATTTCGTGAGAAATTCAAAATCATCACTGAATACTTCGGCCTAGTGACGTGACTGATTAGGTCACTTCAGGACTTAACCGTTAAGTTTTAAATGATGATTTGATATGGCGAAGTGGAGGGGATTTTGTCCAAAGCTTTTATGATAGGTTTAATAGGCATGATCAACACGAATAATTAAAACAACTTTTTGAATCATACATGACTTAACTATACTATAACTTTCATATTCTGTCATCATAATAATTTTACAACTTTACCTTTGCCTTTCCTTTAATTTTTGTGGTTTTGATATGCTTTGTCCTCCTTTGAAAATCATTGATTCTTCAGTCTTCATAATTCCTTTGATTTTTCTTGTTGACATAGGTGTGCAGGGTCAATTTTCTGCTGAACAAGTGTTGCTGGATAATTGCCTTCAGGATATCTAGCTGCAGAATGTCTAGCTGGCTGCAGAATGTCTGACTGGCTACAGAATGTACCTGTAGGAACTTTGAAACATGGAATGGAATGTTGTATGAAATGGATCATGAAATATGGTGGAATGGCTCAGGAGTGAAGTGAAATGTAATGGAATGAAATGAATCACAATTGTGAAGTGGAATGAACCATAAAAAGTGGTCTGCAACTCGTGATTTGTAATACTAAATCTGCAGAAAGAGATCAAATTTAGAAATCTGAGATGGAAATGAAATGGACCATGAAATGGAGTGAATGAAGTATGGATGAATGGAGTGAATGAAATATGGATGAATGGAGTGAACTAAATATGGATGAATGGAGTGAATGAAATATGAATGAATGGAGACATGATGGAGTGAGACTTATGATTTTGTCATAGCTGCTTGCAGAAAAAGAAAAAAATTGAAAAGCTAAAGTGTCAGAAGGATTATGATTTTCACTTTATATTTTCTATATAAACATGCTAATCAGTGATTATTTTTCATGTTTATACTTTATTTTTATTTTTATTTATTTATTTTTATTTTCTTATTTTCTTTTTCTTTTTTCATTTGAATTCAGAAAATTCAACTAAGTTGATGAAGAAGAAAAAATATTCTTGATTAACTTCACATTACTGTTTTCCTGGAATCTCTTGACAAATTCTTCGCGTGAAAGTGGCTTATGATACAACTTCAATCTATGACCATTTACAAGAAAAATGACCTTCTCTTCATCTATTGTCCTAATTTTTATTGCTCCATTGTCAAAAATTCTCATAATTTCATATGGCCCAAGCCAATGTGTTTGGAATTTACCTTGAAAATATTTGAACTTTGAATCAAACAAGAGAGCCCAGTCACCTTCTTTGAACTTCTTTTCCTTGATGTACTTATCATTCCATCTAGTCCTTTGCTATTGGACTATACTTGTTTTCTGGACTGCATCCTGTCTGATCTCATCCAATTCATTAATCTGCTCCAATCTGTGCTTTTGTGCCTCTGTTAGATCAAGTCCTAGCTAAACTGCCATTTTAAAAGTTTGAATCTGAAACTCTATGGGAAACAAAACTTGTTTTCCATAAACAAGTTCATAGGGAGTATGACCTGTTGTGCTTCTCCATGTAATTCTATAGGCCCACAAGGCTTCAGGAAGCCTGTCTGCCCAATCTCTTCTATGTAAATGAACAATCTTTGTTAGGATTCCTTCAATGAATTTATTGGTAGATTCCACTTGACCATTTGCTTGTGGATGATAGGGAGTAGATTTTCTGTGTCTGATTTTCTACCTATCCATCATTTGTTCCACTAGCCTTGATGTGAATTGAGCTCCTTGATATGTAACAATTTCCCTTGGGACACCAAAACGAGTAAAAATATCCTCAAAAAGAAAATTAACTACAGATGCTTCAGTAGCAGAAAGTAATGGCTTAGCTACTACCCATTTGGTAACATAATCAATGCAAAATAATATATATTTCTTTTGTCTTGATGGAGGACTAATAGGTCCTACAAAATCTAAAGCCCATTTTTCAAAAGGTTCAATATGTACCTGAGGCTGCAATGGCATCTCACCTGAAGGAGAAGGTTTCCCTACCCTTTGGCAACTGTCACACCTTTTGACATACTCTTTAGCATCTTTAAAAGGGGATGGCCAATAGTATCCTAAATGAAGGACCTTATAAGCTGTCCTTTTATCAGCAAAGTGTCCGCCACAAGGTTCATCATGACATGCCTTGAGAATCTCAGGCATCTCATCTTCTCGAACACATCTTCTAATGATAAAGTCTGGACCTGTTTTGTATAACTCATTAGCAACCCATGAATATTTTGCACTGTCATAAATGATATTTCTTTTTTCTCTTGCATTCATTATTGAAGGAAATTTCCCTGAAACTAAATAATTAGCAATGTCAGCAAACCAAGGAGTTTGAGTAGAAATTGCAAAAAGATATTCATCAGGAAATTGATCTTCAACTGGGGTATTGTCTTGGATGTTTTGGAGTCTAGATAGAAAATCAGCTACTGTGTTTTGTTTTCCAGGCCTATCTAGAATGGTAATGTTGAATTCTTGTAAAAGCAATAACCATCTTATGACTCTGCCATTAGTAATTGATTTGTTCATTAGATATCTAATTGCAAAGTGATCTGTGTGAACAAAAGTTTCATAGCCTGTTATATAGTGTCTAAATTTATTTATAGCATGAACAACAGCTAAGAACTCTTTTTCAGTTACAGTATAATTTAACTCTGAAGGAGTCAAATTTTTACTTGTATAATAGATGGCATAAGGAATCAGGTCTTTTTGTCCCAATACTGCTCCTAAAGTTGTATCTGAGGCATCTGTTGAAATATGAAAAGGTAACTTCCAGTTAGGTCCCCTTAAAATAGGTGCTTCAAAGATTTTTGTTTTCAGGGTCTCAAAGGCTAACTGGCAATTAGGATTCCACTTGAATTCACAGTCCTTGGTAAGTAATTTGAAAAGTGGAGATGATATCTTGGTGAAGTTTTCTATAAACCTTCGATAATATCCTGTAAATCCGAGAAAACTCCTAACATATTTTTGACAACTTGGAATAGATAAGTTAGAGATGACTTCAACTTTTAACTCATCAACTCTAATCCCATCCCCTGAAATGTGATGTCCCAAAACAATTCCTTTAGTAAACATCATAAAACACTTCTCATGACTTAGTGAAAGATTTGTTTCTTTACATCTCTTTAAAAAAATTTCCAAGTTTTCTAAGGCTTCTTCAAATGTGTTTCCGTAAACTGTGAAATCATCCATATATACCTCTACACAATCATGTATTAGATCTGAAAAAATTCCTAGTACTGCCCTTTGAAATGTTGCAGGTGCATTGCATAATCCAAATGGAAACACTCAGTAAGCATAGGTACCCCAAGGATAGGTAAATGTAGTTTTGTCTTGATTTTCAAGTGCTACTTGAATTTGATTGTAACCACTAAACCCATCTAGAAATGAGAAGTACTTTTTTCCAGCTAATGTATCTAACACTTGATCTATGAAAGGTAAGGGAAAATGGTCTTTAAGAGTAGCTTTGTTTAATTATCGGTAGTCAATACATACCCTCCATTTACCATTTTTCTTTGGCACAATTACCAAAGGAGAAACCCACTGACTATCTGAAATAGGATAGATAAAGTTGACATTCAACAATTTATGCAATTCTTCTTTAACAATCTCCCTAAGATTTGGATTCATCCGTCTTTGAGGTTGTCTGATTGGTTTACAATTTTCCTCTATGTAGATGTGATGAGTGCAAGTCTTGGGGCTTATCCCTTTCATATCAGTGCACTCCCATGCATATGCAGAAGAATGTCTTTGTAATATCTTGACTATCTCTTCTTGTTGAGTTTTCTTTAGGTTCTTGTTTATATTTAAAGTTTTTCCTGGAAATATCTCAATTATAGAGATGCCAAATTTATCCATGGAATAAAGAGACATTTGTCTTGATGATAAAAACTCAATGTTGGATTCTTCTTGAAATTTTTCATGTTTGTATTCCGAAGAGGATTCAAAATTTTCTAAGGTATTTAGAATCTGGCTATCTTCACTAATTTCTGAAATTGTGAAGAGAGGTTGTAAGTCTTCTTCATCCTCTATCCATTGAGTATCATCTAATTCTGTAATTGTTCTTGCTGGAGGATACAAGGTAAATTTCTTGGTTTAACTACCATCAGAGATGTACATATCACCGGATCTACAACTAATGAAAGCATCAGCTGTAGCTAACCAAGGTCTTCCTAATATAATAGGATGCCCTCCTAGATTATTCTTAGGAGTTAGGATCATAAAATCCACAGGGTACTCCCAAGAATCTAGGGACACTGGAATGTCTTCTATTACCCCATCGGGTTTGATCACAGATCTGTCTGCTAATTGTAATAATGTGGGTGTAAAAAGAAGATTAGGAAGTTTCAGTTTATCCATGATTTGTCTACTCATGATATTGATTGCTGCTCCTAAATCAATGAGTGTGTTTTGGATCTCAATTCCATTGATGTGAATTTTAACAACTGGATTTCCTAGGTCTAGATACTTTGGAATAGAAATCTTACCCATCATGATATCTGCTATTTTTCCTGCCAGTTGAATTTTCTTTATCTCTCTTATTCTTTTTCCTATTTTCTTCATGCTCAACTCCTTTATTGTCTTTGCTAAGATTGGAATTTCCTTGATAGCTTGCAATAATGGGATCTTAATACAAATATTTCTCAGCTCATCTAGGAAATCATAATTAGGCACCATAATTTGTTTTTCTACACCTCTATCAATTTGTAATCTTTCTAGAAAGGGAGGTGTAGAAGTGAATGTTGATGGCTTCTCTAACATATGAGTTGAAATTATTGGTTCTTTTTGTTTTGATTTTTCAATATTTGGGTTTTGAAAAGATGTGCTCAGTTCAAGACTTTTATTTAACCATAGAGAATCTTCCTCAGAGTTGTTTTTCTCTTGTATGATTACAGAAGGTTTCTTTTTTTTAAGTATTCTTCTAGACCTAAGTTGAACATCATTAAGGTCTAAAGGAGTAATCAAATAGGTTGGGAACTATTGACCTTCTATAATGTATGTGTTCTGAGGATTTTTATTGTTGGGGTTTGGTATAGGTTGGGTAGGTAACTAATTTGATTTTTGAGGAAATGGCAATGCAAGTGGTGGATTTTGATGTTGTGGATTTTGTTGATTCTTGAGGATTTTGTTGAAAATTTTGTTGAGGAGGGAAATGTGGATATGGCGGATCTGATAGTACCGAGAGTATCTTCCATAGGGATTTTGTGCTCCCTTGTGCCCAAGTTTGTGATTGATTTTGAAATTGGGGCCAAGGTTGCTGCCAAGAATTTCAATTTGGTGGAGGTTGATTATACATTTTATCATGGAATCCTTGTGTTTGAGGTCCTTGCCAAGGCCTTCTAGAGACAAAATTGAGAGATTCTATGGAATTTGTAGGAGTTTCTTCTTGAAAGACAGTTTAAGACCAGGAAGTGAAGGAAAACTCTTGGTCTCATGTTTTTCTGAAAAAATGACACAAGTCTCTACAACTTTTGCATCCAAAGGACACTCTCTCAAGGCATGCTTCTTTCTACATCTGGGACAAAAGATTTCTAAGGCATCAGATTCAGCTTTTTCCTTGTTTACTAACTTAAGGGTGTCTATTTGTTCACTAAGACTCCCCAAGATATCAGATTTGAACTCATCAAGCATATATTCTATTTCTGCCCTACTTACTGTCCCAAAAGCAGACTTACTTGCCCTTGCAAGAGCATGGTATCTTGGTCCTTTTACAGTTTTAGATTTCCCTCTTGAAAGGTTGATACATAATTCAGCTATTTCAGGTAATGTGAGCTGAGATATATCCCCTTTTCCCATCATGTTAAGGATATATAACCATTCATCCGTAATTGTATTCAGTAAGAGAGCTTTCAAAGTGTCTTGGTCTAGGTTTTCCATTTTTTGCTCTTTTGATGTTGTAGTTAAATCTCTCCAGCAAATCTTCTAGATTTTCATCCTCTTTCTGTATCATTTTAAACACTTCCTCCTTATGGTTGACTGGCATACAGTAATCCAAATACCTCTCTAGAAATGCTTGTTTCATGTCTTCCCATGTCCTAATAGAACTATTGATCAAACTCATAAACCACTTCAATGCTACCCCTTTCAATGTTGAAGGAAATAGTTTAAGTTTTTGGGCATCTTGTAAGTAATCATAGGTTCTTACATAGGACTTCAAATTCAAATAGGAAGGTTTCTATGACTTTGCTAAGTCCATGTAAAAGTTTGGAAGGACAGAGGGTGAACATAGTTGCATTGGTTTCTTCATCTACTATAGGAAACCCAAAAGAGCTTCCCATTTCTCTTCTACCTCTTCCTCTGCCTCCTTCTCCTTCTGCACCTCTACCTCCTTCTCCTCTACCTCTACCTCTACCCCCTCCAAATAATGTGTGTTCTCCATTAAAAACTCCTCCTCCCCCTTCTTCTTCCATAGTTGATTCTTCTGTAGAAGTTGAAAAGTTTATGTCCCTAGCAGGGGTTCCTGAATCTTCTTCTAAGACAGGCTCAGTGGGTAAAGTAGAAGGTATTTCTAATGGAATATCTGATCTTAAGTTCTCTGGAAGTCTAGGATCAGTAAAGGATGGAATGTGGGTTTGAGTTGGAGGTGTGCTGGCTCTTGGTCTTGGTGAAACAAGTGGTGTTCTAGGAATCAAGCTTCTGCTTCTTATGAATCTACCCCTTGAGTCTCTTTCTCTATGCATATCATTGTTTTTGGGAGGTAAGAAACAAGGCTACCTAGTTACACTTCCCCAGCAACGGTGCCAAAATGTCTGCTCAACTTAGTGTTCCTAAATTGATGTCATAAATTGTCAACCAGGGCTAGTAAACCGTTGAAGTGAAGTGCACTATATGTGTCTAGGTATTTGTCTCTCACTACGTTGTGTTTAGTGTTTTTCCAATGTTTTTGATTTTGTGTTTTTATTCTAAGAGGAAAAGGACTAAGTGTTGGTAAAGAGAAGTTGTTGGTCACACTAAAACATAGTAAAACCTATTCTAAACTATGTATGGCACTTGAGAACAGAAAATGCAATACTTTAACAAGAAAAATAACTCATAGCATGAACTCAATAACTCATAACATGAACTCAGTCCAATTCATTCATTAGAAATATGTTGGAATAATTTGAGAAAAGGATAAGTTTAGTAAAATGAGGTTCTTCTAAGTAAACAACAATCTACAATATCAAAGAGAAAATCTCATCCATGGCTAGAAATTTGTTGGAACACATTTGGAAAAAGATAGTCTGCAACCTAGTGAAGAATTCTACTCTAAATTAACCTATGACACTGAAATTAATCCATTCCACAACTCAAAATATCACTGTTAAACCTCATTCAAGAATTATAAATCTTTTGGAATAGCTTTGGAAAAGAGGTAGTTGGTGAAATTATGAGAAGTTGCAAAATAGTCAAGACTTCAAAATGACATTACCAATTCTTGTTCCTATGATGATGATGTATTAGTAGAAATTAAGAACAGGAGTCGTTTGTAAATAATGAAGGCCATCAAGTCTAACTTAACAACTAGAATACAACTGACTAATAAAACTAAAAATACAATGGATAAAACTGAACTAAAATGCAATCATTCAAACTTTGAAATACAGTGAACAAAATTGAACTAGAGTGCCATTAACCTCCGAAGTTTTACAACTAAACTAAAATGCAACTAATCACTGAAATGCTATAGCTCTGTCTCATTCGTTGTTAGTGGTATTTTGGAACAATTCATAGAACAAGACTGGCTGTAACATGTGATGTAAATGAGCATAAAAAAATAAAGTTCAAAAAAACACAACTAAGCTCTAAAACACCACAGCTAAGTCTCATTCAGTGTTAGTGATATTTTGGAATAATTCGTAAGAACAAGACTAGCTGTAACAATTGATGTAATTGAGCACAAAAATGTAAAGTTCAGAAGAATGCAACTAATTCCTAAAATACTACAATTATATCTCATTAAATGTGAGTGATATTTTGGAACAATTCATAAGAATAAGACTGGCTGTAGCATCCAATGCAAGTGAGTATAAAACACAAAGTTCAGAAAATTGCCAAGCTAGGAATGCAACAAGGCTAAAGTTACTTATCTAAACAATGTGCACAGAGCTTCTCGGGCAGTAGGGGCCCTCTACCACCGGATTAGCATACGAATCTCCTCAATATTGTCTCAGATCTTGCAATAAAGCAGTACTTCTTTCATTAAAGGAAAATTATTTCAAAAACAGAGTATTACGGTCTTTTGAGATCTAGCAACAAAACATCAATCTAGCTAGCTGTCTCTAGGTCTTCCGAGTCATTCTTATAAAAGAAATACATAAATAACCTTGAGAAGAAATAGGAACAAGTGTATTTTTCAATCAAAATCAAATTAGAACTCTTGTGGAGGGAGACATCTGTAGAGTCCCTGTCCTAGTAGGAATCTGCTTCTTAGCTTTGATATTTTCCACGTGCATAACCACCTGTAGATTCTTTCTCAGACTTCGTAGAGAGCAATAAATGATGTGGGAGTGTTGTGGAATTAAAACATATGTTTTTTTACTTGAAGTGACACCTATAACCTTTGAGAACATGAAGATAGCTGCGAAATAGGCGACTGGCTACAGAATGGCTGCATTCTGTAGCTGAGTCTAGTCAAAAATTACTACAACAACAAAACCATGAAAATATAGCAATTCAGTCATTGTATACATTCCTAAAGTGACTTTAATCAATCCTATTGACAATTTAAGCCTGTAATTGATAAGGGAAAAAGGAAATGAAGTGAAATTTGGTGAAGGGAAAGGACATATTTGGGGCTCAACAATAACATCCTGACGACTCCACTAGGGAACAAACATACCTTGGTTTGAAAATTTGTTTCCCTGGTTCAAAAAATTTATTTCAGTGCATTTAAGATTTATATTTCAGAAAACAAATGTTTTTGAGGTTGTAAATCTTTTTACATAGTGAAATTGTGTGTTAATATTATATAGATCTGGCTCCTAAAAGAATTCATACTAGAGCACATCCACATCCAAAACCTCCGAAGATCCTGGATAACCTTGAGAAACTGATAAGGAAGAAAAGCTTGTCTAAGATTCAGGGGAGTAGTAGTCCTCTACCAAGAGAAAATTCTCTTCCATAGAGCTTGGTTACCATAGAAAACGTTCATTTTTATCTACCTTTTGAACAAATTTTGTTTAGAACTAAATATGAAACTTTTATAGCTGAAAAAATCCTTGATGAGTTTGTGTTAGGATCACACATATTTGAAAATAAATCAGTAGATCATGATTTTGAAAAAAAAGCTCTCCAGTAGTTTGAAGAATTAGAAGACCTAGTGACATGCCTAAACCAAATTTTCCATAAAGCTTACATCCAACAGTTAGTTGAAATTTCATCCCTATCAATATTTGTTTCCTCTCCCATCACACAATATTTACATCTTGTTTCCACTAGTTCCATATCTTCAACAATTTCCACTACCTACCCATCAACATCACAAACTATAATCCAACATGTATTAATCCCTTCCACATCTACACCTCTTACAAGTTCATATGTTGTTCATCCCCATATACCAATCATGGTAGTTAGGTATACTCCATTGGTTTTCCCTGGACAACTCCATCCTATGCCTAGGACTACCAAAGTAGGATACCGTAGTTTGATGGCACTAGGTCCATCACTACACAACAACATGTAGACAAAATGAATGCCTACTTTGACCTTCAGGAGGTGGATGAAGAAGATGTGAAGATGAGGATTTTTTCCCAAAGCCTCGGAGGGGCAAGAAAATGTTTTAAATATTTTCAAGTGGGCCACTATAAATGACCTTAATGCGTTTCATCAAACTTTACTCAACAGATTTCCTTATAGGAATGTTGTTCTAGATTTATTTGAGCGCTTTGTTGAGTATGAAGTATCTATAATTCCAAGAGGTAAAAATATCATAGCTGATGGTCTGGCTACTTCAGCTAGTACTTGCAAATTCCATATCACCCAAGTCATAAGTACATAGTTGAAGTAAAAAATAGACCAGCTATCCTGGATAATATCAGGTACTGGCAAGTTCTCGGTAATGATGAACATATTGATAATTTTCTTTAGTCACAGGATGAATTTGAGTGTGCAAATATAGATATAGATTATGATGTAGCTAACAATGTAGATAAGATTGCAAATAAAGTAGAAATGAATGAGTTGGATAAAGATCAAGAAGAGTTAGAAATTTTGCAATTAAAGGATAAAGTTTTGCCTAGAGGGTTAGTTCCCTTAGAATAATTATTTGATTTTAACGATGTGGCTAAGAAACCTAAAATTGAACCTACTAGAGCCGAAGCGTAAGATTGTAATATAGAAACTAAAGAAGAGCCCAAAATAGTTAAACTGTCCAAATATTTTCCTTCTGCTAAAAAACAGAACTACATAGTCGAGATTTTCAAAGAATTCATAGATGTATTTTCCTAAAGTTACGAGGATTTAGTCCTATGACACTAGCATTTGGCAACATAAAATTCCTATAAAAGAGGACCAGAAAACTTTTAAACATAAAATTAGAGGAATTAAGGAAATGCTTTTCCCCTAGTTGAAAAATAAGTTAAAAAGCTATATGATGCCAAAATTATTGTACCATTGAGGTATTCCAAACGGGTATCAAAATTAGTCCCTACTAGGAAAAAGACTAGGGAAATTAGACTGTGTGTTGATTTTAGAAATCTTAATAAAGCTTCTGTAAAATATGTAATATTCCTAAATTAGCATACAACTAATTGGAATATTAAAATTTTGTTTTTCTTCTTATTTGGAGGAATAAGAGGGTATGGATACCCATAAATCTCCTTAATAGGAATAAAAACACTCCTAGTGTGAATGGAGGTCATCTAAAGAGCTGGATTGAAGACCCTTGTGTGTAAAAAGGGGCTAGAGCATGAATATTGGGTCAACTTTGACCAAATCAACAATGTTGTTATGGAGGATTGGCATTCATTGAGGGACAATGCAGTTTTGGTTGGAGACTCTTTGCATGGAAGTAGTGACTTAAATGAGTGTGGCCAAGGGTGAGGAAGCTCATCACTTATATAAGGAAGAGTATGGCAGCCATGGAGGTTATGTTTTGAGATTATCATTTTGATATGGTATGTATGACTATTTGCTCTCTTCAGCTGTTTAGCTAATATTGCAGTGCTATCTAGAACAGGGCGTTCCTGAGCGGGAATCCCACCTCTATCCTTTGGGAAATTCTAGTGCAATACTTCTCCTAAGTGGACACTAGAAGTTCCCAAAGGATAGAGGTGGGATTCCCGCTTGGAAACACCATGTGCTAAACAACACTGCAATCTTAGCTAAACAACTGAAGAGAGAAAATAGTCATACAGACCATATCAAAATGATAATCTCAAAACATAACCTCCATGGCTGCCATCCTCTTCCTTATATAAGTATTGAGCTTCCTCACCCTTGGCCCCAATCATTTAAGTCACTACTTCCATGCAAAGAGTCTCCAACCAAAACTACGTTGTCCCTCTGTTAACACTGGAAAATTGTACAATAGAAGATGACATTAATTAATGTCAAGCCAAAGGATTTATAGGGCTGGAAGAAATTACAGAATCCTGAAAGTATTTAAAAATATCTAATTTTTGGGGAAAATCAAATTTGAACTTGTCTTAAATGGTATTTGCGCGCATTATTCTTCGAGAAGAGCACCTTCTGCGTGCCTTTTTTCTCGATATGCATGCATTCTTAAGAGTGGCAAAATGTCATTATCCGGGACGACAAAAAGCAAAGGACAAGTCACTCCTTACTTGAGGCCGCCTAAGGACAGCCACCAACACCTCCTTAGACACTATGTGAGCACACAATAGAATATTTGGAGCACACAAAGGAATCATACCCCTCTCTTGGGTCACCATCCTCCATGTACCAAGAGAGGGAAGGAGGATTTGAAATCTCCTATATAAAGCCACTGTGAGATGAATAATGGGTGATCACATTGTTATGCTAGCCATAATTGCCCAAGAAATACCAACAATGTGTGACCCGGAGTTGAAGATAGAGGGGACTCACTTGTTGGCCACCCAACAAGTTCAGTCAACACAGTAGAGAGAGAGGGATACTTCACCGAGGCAAGCTTGGGATAAAAACATCCTTGCATCGGGACCTAGAACCATTGTCTAGGGGCCCTTTGACAAGAGGGTAAAGTATCACTCTTCTTACTACCAGCGCTCAATAAGAGGGGCCTAGAGCCACCGTTTGCATTATTGTTGTCGTTTGACTCTTTCTGAGCTTCTGTTTATTTATGTTTAGTTTTAGTTTAGTTTTTAGTTTACATTTGCATGATTTTTCCTCTATATAGCATTCTTATTGACTCCACTTCTTTCTGCCTGTTACCAATAGTTTAATGGGGTAAAACACACCCCTAAAACTGGTGTGATTTCGTACATACGTGCACCAAACACACCACAACAGGATTGGCGACTCCAATAACGCTTACTTACCAAGTTTATGTGGTTGTGCCTTCTTTTGCATGAGACCTCTGTCTATGCTATGGAGTGGAGCTGAATGTCCCTTGATTTCTCTTGCAGTCCCGAGTTCATCCCAGGTGACAAACTGAAGAAGAGCAGCTCCTAAAATTTTACTTGTAGGATTTTACGCACATTTTTTCCTCACAGACGTGTAGGGCGAACGTTCAGAGTTGACCCATGCGAAAAGAGTGCACCTGTTTTAGCCTTTTGTGCACAAATTACAGAATGAGAAATTTCTCCCTAGTTTCTGTTTTTTCTTGTTTGTTTAAGCAGGGGGGAAAAATAACTTTCATTCCGAAAAATTTATGTTTTTCAAATTTTAGTACTTACACACCTAGATAACTAGCCCAAGTAAGTGGCCCAAGACCATGCATGCATAGCTAGTTTTCTTTTTCTAGTGTAAAATTTTTTAGTTTAGTTCAATTTTTGCACTAGGAATTTCAAGACTAGGATTGAATTTTTTATAGAAGAACAAGTAATATCTGCTACCTTTGCACCCTATGGTGATCCTAGGTAAGCATATGAACTCTCCCTATTCACAATTAGCTATCTCCCTATATTTGTCCACATAGATTAACTAGGAAAAGTTGAAAGCAACCCATTATCCACACATGTTTTCCATTTGAGCCAGGAACAATACAACATAGTTTAAATAGGGGATTTTGTAAAAGATCATCGATATCCACACGTTCAAACTATGTTCTTTTCCACTTTATGCTCACAAACACTCCCCACTAAGCAAAGCAATGACACCTAAAACTAACTTAACCAAACTCACTAAATTCTCCCCACTGGGGCCACAAAAGAATTTATAGCTTAAGTTAGGATCAAGGGGGTAGGCATCCAATAATTTGCCTTGATCATACTTCATATTGAAACATAGAAGTTATGTATTTAGGGAGTTTCAAATCCACCTATCATCCCATGGCATAGAAAACCCGAGTGCGGCAGAGACCCGTTTCAGAGGGGGTTAGGCTTAGGTGCACTGCGTGCGGTATCAGTTGGGGCTACCTGACCCGGTTGATACTCGGTACTGTTAGCTGACTACCAAGAAGCCCAAGACTCGAATGCTCATGTGGGACGTTGGTTCTTAGTGGAAAAAAACTAGGGCAACCTTTACCCTATAGATGATGGTGCAGGCAAGCGCCAGACCCTCTACCCTTACCTTGGTGGATTTTCTTCGGCTGATTGGGGGTGTCACCAGCTCTTACGAGACATTGTGCCAACACTCGCAAGAAAATTTCTCAAGGCCCAATTACTTTTGAGTGTGTGAGGACGCATAGGTCTTCTAGGATTTTGAATATCATACGCAAACTAACAAAAACCTTTTTTTTGATTTTTTGATCACATAGATTAATTTAAAGGGAAATATATTTTATTTTTCACTTTGTTTTATGTATGTGACAAGAAGTTTTCTTTGATCATATATTCTATCCTCTCAGATTTTTCCAAAAACCAAACCTGGGCGACACCTGACAAGTCCCAACAGAACCTCATCGATCCTGGCATCTTTTGGACCTCCCCCCATTACTGGGAGGGGTTCCAGCTCTTTCACCAATCAGGCGTCAAAGACAGAACGCTGCCACCACTATCAGTTCATCCTTTATTGGGGCAAACATAGTTGGGAAACCTAGTCGGTATCCCAACACCACACCACATACCGCTCCTTCCATGACGCCTAGGGGGTAGAGGAGTGCATTCCATATGGGAAGCCAACTGAATACACAATATGGTAAGTCGTAGACTAACCCTCTTTCTAACCAAAATTTTGTGTCTTCACACATTACAATGGCGTCAACCTCTCAGTCACCTTTCTTATCTTCATTGAATCTGCCCGATTTAACCAAGCTAACGAATGAACCCATCGCACACGATCCTACATCGCCTCTCATGCCCACAAAGCTCCCTTTAGATATACCAAAGTTCGAAGGCTAGCAAGCGGAAGACCCAGGTAATCATGTCATGAACTTTCACCTGTGGTGCTCATTGAATAGTATCATTGACGACACTATTCGATTGAGATCATTTCAACGCACTCTTACAGGAGTAGCTGGAAGTGGTACGTGGAGAAACCTTCATCTTCACAAGAACCTTTAGCACCCTCACTACCGCATTCCTAACATATTTTTAGTTACCCATTCACCATGATTTTGGAATGGAATTACTGACTCATTTTAGACAAACCCCTGCCATCCACATCTTAGACCATCTCCATGAATGGAGGCGGCGTCGCAGTTTATGTAAAGAAAAACTCGACGACCGGGTGCTCTTAGATTTTTTCTTGAAAACTATTACGGTAGATATTTCAAAGGATGTGGCACACCAGAATCCCACATCCGAAGAGGACGCAATCATCAAAGCCCAGAAGCTTGAGTTGATTTATACACAGTCAGGATACATTTACGACATCCTGCCTAACGCCCCACGCCTGAAAACTTATCAAGAATTTCCAAGCACGTCGAACTCTGTAGACAGACTAATTAGGTCATTGACCCAAGGTTACCTAGGCATCAACAATCAAAACCACAGTTACACATACAGTTCTACCCAGAATGTGCCTCAACCCAGTTTTCAAAGTCATCATATGCCTCAGAAAAATTTGACCAATAGGTCACCAGCGTATCACCAGGGAGGACCCTATCCTCCGGCTCAGGGGAATCAGTATGCAAAAATAAACACTGACGGAAGAAATCCCCTCCAATATTCAGGTGCAAACCCAGGACCGCATTATGCTCAGTCCCCAACACACGACCCACCTATGCAAAACAATGCACAGGTGAACTTTGTGCAACTGTCCCAAAACCAACCACACCAATTTAATTAGGAGAACTACCCTCCTAACGTGGTGAAGAAAAAATCCAAAAACAAGCCAAAAAGGAACCCTGGACAGGGGGGTAGCAACCAACAACGCCCACCGCAATCCCAGGCTGGAGGTAACTCCAACCAAAATTAGAACCAGGAGCCAAGCAATGCCCAATAGCAAAGCAAGAGGCCACCTCTTCGAAAAAACTATTCCTATTTGATATGTGGTGAGTATGATCAATACAATAATTGTTGGGTATCTGTTATATTATTTCCATGACTATTCCCACTCATATGCGGACCCACCCATGTTTTGTGCATGAGTTTGCACATGGTTTTGGGGTACGATGGTTTTTGGCCCCTGGTATTTTGTAGATCCGGTCAAGGGAACTACGGTTATTTTCTAATCCGGGGTTAATGGATTGGGGTTTATGTATGCTTCGGCATGTATATATATGTGTTGTAACACTAAAAGGAATATAATGAAAAATCAAGCTGGTTGTCCCAATTTGGGATCCAGGGGAAAATCTCTGTGTTTATCTGTTTTATGTTTTATGCTCTCGCTATTGTTTATTTTCTGTTATAAGATTCGTGTGTAGATAATTTTTGTTCAGGGTTAAAACCTACAATCACCATTGTCCTGATCTCCCCGAGCTAAAGAAGCTACAAAGTAACCAAGGGCAAGGAGGATCTTCCCAGCAAATAGTTGTGATGCAAGAAAATTTCCCCAATCAAGGGACGGTAAGCACTCACCAGAAAAACCTAAATAATTTCAGGAAAGCAGCCATGGAATCCACTTGACTGGAGAAGAGATGTTTTCCAAACATGGAATCACAATTATGACACCCCACTAGACACCAATGCGTGGGGGGCAAGTACCAGTGCACCGACTACACCTTTGACCATTTCAAAGATGCCTATAGAACCATTGCCGAAGATGGAAAAGGGACCTAATAGGTGAGCAGGAAACTACTCCAAAGTGGCCCATAATTATAGTATCGTGGACGATTTAGCACAATCTCCCACTGTTATGTCAGCTCTGGAAGTACTGCATTCATGCCCGAAACAACGGAAAGCCCTAATTTCTGCATTAGGCGCTATCGATCCTGACGATACACGCCTAATGCTTTGGACTTAGACAAAGCCAACCCTAGCCTTCCTTCCATGGTCACCTTCCAGATACCAGTGTCGGTGCAGAATATCACTATACACCGATGTGTCATAGAAGAGGGTGCATCCACATGCATCATCTCCAAAAATTTTTGGTAGAAGTTAGGTTCTCTCGAACTAAAACCCTCAGTCATCATGCTTCGAGCATATGACGGTTGTCCCTCGAATCCCGTTGGCCTCTACTAAAATGTCCCGGTCTGTTTAGCTGGAAAGATGGTCCACATAGACATTAAATACTTGGATGCTCACTTGGATTACAATATACCCCTCGGGTAGAGTTATATGGCCATGTCTGCCATAGCCTGCTCCGTCTTCCGCATTATGATGTTCCCCCATGAGGACCGCATCATTACTGTAGACTAACTGAGGCATAGAAAGAATCATCCCCTAAAAAACACGGATGTAATTCTACCCTATGTAGATACAGTCTCGGATGGCCTCTCACGGTACCAAGAATACGACCCTAGCCAATTGAAACCATCGTACATTCTCGGGTCATTCCTAGGAGATCCTCCCATTATCCCTGAGTCATCACCGGATGTCACAGGGGCTCTGGTGTGCATGATGTCCACTTCAAGTGCTGAAGCTATTCAGGACACAGAAAAAGGCAATAACAACACCGAGGCATCAGCCACGACAACCTCCTTAACCTACGCCACCTCCCAAACCCCTTTCCTCTACCCCCCCAGCTAGCTTTGTCTTCCAATTGGTTTTTGCAACACTGGTTTTACCCAACATATCATTGGCATTCCAAGTTTGGTACCTCATTTCCCCTTCCGGAACAAGAGCCACCCATGTTACTGCAACAGGGTTGAAGCCCCTCAGTCTTGAGGAGCCCCCATTCTTCCAAGAAACAGTTGAGGCCACCCTTGCAAAGGAAATTCCCATTGCAAAATCAGTGATCACAACTAGGAAAATCAAGAAGAGAGGAAAGAAGATGGTGACCCCTGGCATTCAACGGGAATCACCAATCTGTGCCATATGCGACATAATCAATCACCCTACCCATATCTGCCCAGAGTTGGATGAATTAAAACCACTCCTTGGTTTTGAGACAGACATCGCAACGCCACGCTTCCATAAAAAAGAACCTACCACCAAGGGTAAAGGAAAAGCATTGCGTACCAATGATGCATGCACTATCTGCAGCATCTATGGGCACTATACCTATCATTGCCGAGAAATCCCGCGATATAGGGACGCCTTGCACGCCATCGAGTAGTCCTATCAAGAGGATCCCCCCACCTAGTCTACGGTAAATGAACCTCGTGTCATCTTGTACCTACAGGAGGAGAAACAGTCACCAGAAAGACAACCATTTGTCCCTCCTCCCCCCAAGCCACCATACACCAACCAGGGACAGGGGAACCTGGTTGCCTCATCCTCTTAAGTTATCATGCGCATCGATTACTTTAGATGGCTTGGTTGGGTCTTTGACCTAAGGTCACCTAGGCAGCAGTAATCTGTATTCGGGGAGATCATAGACATGGGGCAGTAACTGGAAACACCCCCCATGATCTCAATCTGGGGGCAACCCCAACTAAAATCAAAACTAGGAGCCAAGTAACAACTCTAAGTGAACAGAGGCGATGCCACACATTCGCATTCTAGGAAAAAATAAATTTTAAATGCTGACATGTATGCCCTCTCTCATCTTCCTTTCTAAAGCTCATGACTTTCAATAAATATTTGATAAAGAAGATGCTTTCACTTGAGGTAGTTTTTTTTTCAGGAAAATATTGCAAACCATCCACAATGTTATCCCCTGAAAGTTCTAGAGTAGGTATCATTCTACCCCTAGCATGATAGAGTCCCATAAAACTCTGCATATCCTAACATCATTTCTCCATCAGAAATAAACCATAGGGCCCTCATATTCGACAGTGTTTATCATCACCTCACCTTGAACGTGATAAACATATGCGTTGGTCAGTAGAGCCTCCCCTCCATGGCGCTCGTCACCCACAGTAGACCATATATCACAACATAAGTGAAGCCATGGCCATACCACTTCAATTCAAGAAGCACCTTGTGCCCATCCATTTATCATGCTTAAGGTCAAGGTTACCATACAAACTGAAATCCCCTTCCCGAACGACCAGGTTGTACAAGCATATAAAGAGCGCAGCACTGCGCCTCGCATTTGGCCCATCATACCTCCACCAGCATAAACCCATCTACGATACTTTTACATCTTCCTCATTCAACCCCACACATGAGACCAACCAATAGGAGCCCCACCCTTAGCAAAACATCTTCCTCACACCATCAGTGAGCGAACACTTTCATGTTTTGGGGTACCCATCTCTGTGTTTTGTACAAACCAAACCCCATTATTTTATTCTTTTGGTAAGTGTAAAAAGACCACAAATGGTGCACTTCATCCCTTCACCCCCTTATTTCATCTTTTCTCCCATGGAAACAGTCCCTAAACACCCTTGGTCAGAGTATTTCACCCCCACACACAAACCATCATGACATTCATAGCCAGTTTACACCCAGTTCCCCTTCAGAAATAACTATGCTTGCCACCAAACTACTTAAGTATATTACGACCTCGGGCCACTGAATCCCCATCATTAGTTTTCAGTCACCCCTCAACAACATGCCTATGTTGAACCCACCACATCCAGGTCCTCGATCCCTCTTATCGGTGACCCCTCGTTCGGTTGAGGCTTCCTTTTTGTCTACTTCAACACCCATATTCCAAAAATGAAGTAGTACCTTGGATCACCCCTCTCCATACAAAGGGGCATCCTCGGGTGGCACTGTGGGAGACATCATTGTCCACAAATGTCATCAATCCTCCTGATATTCGACTACGACAAAAGCTTTCATGTCAAGATGGTATCGTCCCTTATAACCATTGCACTTTGATCAGATCCACTGAAGACCTGTGCCTCCATAAGCGTCTCTATCAACAATGCTTACACGAGAAGGTCCCTACCAGCACCTATGCATACAATGCATAGCTATATGCCATACCAAGTTTACGCATATGGGTACCACATTCCACCTATTTTCAAAGAAAAAATGCCCCTGAGGGCACCAACAGTCGTCGTCAACAACCGACAACATCACTACCATAGTAGTGACACAAACAGAATATATAGTATGTCAATTTTGTTTAACTAGCCACAACATCACGAGCATGGGACATGCTTGCCTCATTGAAAATTTGTATATATTGTAAATTATATTTTCTTACAGGGATCCCTTAGGCCATGGTCATTCTTGGAAACTATGCAGGGTTTTTTCAATTCCAAGGTTTCACGTAGGTCTCTCTCTCTCTCTACGGACAATACAGAAAAGAACCTATAATGTATTTCAGCTATACAGTTCTTCCTAGACCTCATACATTAGGGGCAACTGTTAACACTAGAAAATCCTACAGTAGAAAATGACATTAATTAATGTGAAGCCAAAGGATTTATAGGGCTGGAAGACATTATAGAATCCGGAAAGTATTTAAAAATCTCTAAGGTTTGGGGAAAATCAAATTTGAACTAGTCTTAAATGCTATTTGCACGCATTATCCTTCGAGAAGAGTGCCTTCTGTGCGTCGTTTTTTCCGATATGCCCGGATTCTTGAGAGTGGTGAAATGTCACTATCCGGGACCACACAAAGAAAAGGACAAGTCACTCCTTACTTGAAGCCGCCTAAGGACAACCACCAACGCCTCCTTAGACACTATGTGAGCACACAATGGAATATTTGGAGCACACAAAGGAATCATACCCCTCTCTTGGGTCACCATCCTCCATGTATCAAGAGAGGGAAGGAGGATTTTAAATATCCTATATAAGGCCACCATGAGATGAAGAATGGGTGATCACATTGTTATGCTGTCCAGAATTTCCCAAGAAATACCAGCAGTGTGTGCCCCGGAGCTGAAGATAGAGGGGACTCACTTGTTGGCCACCCAAAAAGTTCGGGCCACAAAGTAGAGAGAGAGGGAGACTACACCGAGGCAAGCTTGGGATAAAAAAATCCTTGCATCTGGACCTAGAACCATTGTCTAGGGGCCCTTTGGCAAGAGGGTAAAGTATCACTCTTCTTACTACTAGCGCTCAATAAGAGGGGCCTAGAGCCACCGTTTTCATTATTGTTGTCGTTTGACTCATTCAGAGCTTATTTTTATTTATGTTTAGTTTTAGTTTAGTTTTTAGTTTACATTTTCATGCTTTTTCCTCTATATAGAATGCTTACTGACTCCACTTCTTTCTTCCTATTACCAATAGTTTAATGGGGTAAACCACACCCCTTAAAATAGTGTGATTTTGTACATACGTGCACCAAACACACCACAACACCCTCAATGAGTGTCACTCCTCCATAACATCGCTGTTGATTTGGTCAAAGTTGACCTAGTCTTCATGCTCTAGCCCCTTTTCACACACAAGGGTCTTCAATCCAACTCTTTAGATGACCTCCATTCACACTAGGAGTGTCTTTCTTCCTAATAAGGAGATTTATGGGTCTCCATACCCTCTTATTCCTCCAAATAAGAAGCAAAACAAAATTTTAATATTCCAATTAGGTGTATGCTAATTTAGGAATATTACAATCCTCCCCTCCCAAGTGTTTCTTGTCCCCAAGCAACTGTAAGGACATTACTGAAAATTGGGGGGGTAACCTTCATTCCCATGTGGAGATCCAAACTCCAATATGTCATCCATACAAAATGAATCACCCCCCAGAGTGGTAATCCATAGCAAAACTCCTCCCAACTACTCATGAGAGGCACCTCCCAAATGCTCAAGTTACAAAAATGGCTCATCCCATAAGGAAACAAGAGGTCCAATGTAGTAATCATGGATGGTCCAATGTTCTCCCTGAAGTATGAAACATAATAAATGTGGAGAATATAATCTCTAATAAGAACATCCAATCCATGTTTCATCTCTCCAATCATGCCCACGAGAATTATAAGGACATCATCAACATATGTGACCATAATTAGAGCCATACTGGCTGCCATATCTAAAACTGGAGAAGGATAATGATCCTTCAAGTACAACCAGTGTAGTTCTACCCTTAACTACCTCAGAATAGGATATGATGAGTGGTTTCCCAACCACTTTGTTGCTGCCCCAATTCTCACACATGCCTGGAGAATGTGTATGATGTGAGGTGCACATTGAGCACACTCTGAAAAAAATTTCACCTCCACAACATCTCTTAGGAAGTGGTCATCACCATCACTGGTCATGTCCCAAATTGGATCATGAGGTCTACAAGAAAGAATGCCTCATATTGGTGTAATGACTTGTACATGGATGGTAAAGAAATACAAGCACATAGCCAGTGAATCCTGATGCACATAAACACAATCCTTACCATGTACCTTGAAAAAGTTGGTGAAGTGGCTCATAGATGGACCTCTTCTCATTCCAGATGAGGAAGGAAGTGGATGTGTTAACTCTATCAAAGAGTTATGTCCCTCCCCCAAAAAATCCATGCTTCTCCTCATGTGATGATGCATCTCCTCTTTGATGCCTTCCCAAGTGGATCCCTCCAAGATAGTACATTATGTCCTCATGGAATCAATGTGATTGGAGAGAGGACCCTCACGTGCTGCATGCCAATCCTTCTTCTTGTGCTAGGAGGTCCAAGTCAAGAATATCATATCCTGGTAGTAGATGTCTCCACCCACCACTTTTGATCATAGTTTAATGTACGGGAGAAAATCATCCCATACTCTGCCAAGAGTAACCAGAGCAACAATAAATCTTGCTGCCTCCTCAAATCTCCATCATATAGACCATGGAGTGAAAACACGATGATTGACATGAAAAATGTCACATCACCCCAATGCAACCAAAATCCTTGCTACCATATAATGCAAATGTCATGCCAAGTTCCAACCAACAACATACCCTTTGAAATAGGATATGTCACATGATGACCAAACTATTTCAAGAGTATCCAACGCAGCCTTGCCTCCTGCTACCCTATGTCATAGATATACAGGTGGCTTACCAACCTCTTGCTTATCAACATCACCCAACCAACCAATGGTGAGTATATACTGTCATGCTCCAAATGGGTATTCCTCTAATGGAGAATACCATCCCTCCATATCAAACCACTATCTCTACACTTCATGAGATGTTGAAGTGCACCCTCCTGGAGATCTCCATATGAACACCACTCATCAATGACCATGTTGAATCCATAATAACGATGGGAGATAATATGTCTCTCATCAGCCATCTGCCCATCCTCTGCTACATATGTAGAATGGTCATTGGAATGCTCCAATAATGGTTGGGCCCCCAACTCATCATTGTCTCATAATCATGCTCAATGTTGAACATATAGTTCTGCATTCGATTATTTAGGACAATATTCATCCTATCCTCCAACAATCTACACTCCAACCCCAAGAGTTGTGTGCAACTCAACAATGACATACTACGATGAATGTATATCTCCTCCTTGATCCTATCAATATTCCTCTGTGCAGTGATAGTCTGCTGCTCCAAATCATCAAAGTTTTTTGATCCTAGGCCATGCAATGGCATGTACCCACAACCCTCCATATGATGTGATGAAATAACAGAGAGTGGAAACATTTTCATACCTTGGTTTAGCTTGGGAACATATTGTACTTCTACAAGGGTTCCTCCCACCAGTGTGATGAATTCCCCAACTACTAGTGATGATGATGTTTGCTTCTCTACCGTTGCACCGACGCTAGTATAAGTCTCCTCCTCCTCATGCATCTCCTGAACAGTGCATGGGACTCCAAATGTCAAGAGATCAAGACCAATTTGCAAGTGTGCAAGTGTTCCTTCTCTTGATGCAAGTACTCCCGCAACAAGTGGTGGTGGAAGTTTTTATCCTTCTGATTTTCTTCTGTCAAACTTCTTGATCAACCTTTGAGTAAAATCTGCATAAGCAGTCACTCTTGCATGAATCAAATGGCTGAACCACCAAATTTTTGCTTCACCCTCAAGGTGCAACGCTACAATATCAACAAATTCTCTCTATGCTACTGGATTTAGCAGGAAGAATGCATCCAACTTCATTCCCCAAGCCCTTGTTGTGCATGTGGATGACCCATCAAATGTAGACAATGGAAATCTATTACTGCAAGGTATTCTTTCTTCTTTGAGCTGAATGAACTGTGGGAGAGTTAGATTCTCCTTGAAAGCCCTTGATTCAGGATTGTATTCTGCAAGATACTCACTTAGAATCTCATGATCTAAGTGTACTCCATCTCCATGCCTTTCACCTTCCTCTTCAAAGAAAGTAGACATAGTGTATTGCTTTGGAGCTCTATGCAATACTGGTTTTCTATTCTACTGATAGGAAGTGCATGAACCTGCCTCATCTTGAAACCCTAATGAGGTCTCATTGTTCCCCTCCATTATTCTTTTCTTGACCTCCTTTTTGAGGTCCCTCGTAGATCTGAAGAGAGATGAGATAAAACTCATTCCTTCCATCATTCTGATCTCTTTCTCCTTCTTCTTTTTCTCCTGATAGCATAATGGCTAAGATCCACAAGCTGAGCCAAGACTATTCTATAATACCATTGTAATATTCCCAAATGGGAAAAGCAGGAATATTGTGAGACATCTCTCACGAACTCCCGATCAGGTGGCCTCCTAGGTGGTTTGCCACAAAGCAGTGATGTCTCATGGGCCAATCCCATATGCATAATAGATGGGACTACCATGTCCTTTCTTCCACTGCGCAATTCTAATTATGTTTCCTGTTTGGTAGTTTCCTAATAATTGTGTACCACTCTCATTGATGTAAGAGTCCCTCTAATTGGAGCAATTGCTCCATCCTCACCTCTTGGTGGTGGTGTATCATCCCCTGCTATTCCAGCGCTAGGACCCCTTTTTGATCTCTTTCTCCTTCTTATTATTCTCCGAATAGCATAATGGCTGAGATCCACAGGCTGAGCCAAGATTATTATTTGATACCACAGTAATATTCCAAAATGGGAAAAGCAGGAATATAGAACAAAATGCTAGAATAACAGTGTAAATCATCACATAAAAACATGAGACCAATATGGAGCCTTTCCATTCATCATAAAAATAACATATATGTATAGAATAATGGGCTACAAATCATAATACAAGATAGACAAGCCTCCAATAAAGAAAACCCTCAATAAGAGGTGCTGCTACTATATCAAAAATGCCGGAAGACTGCTACAGTGCAATCATGGATGCACTACTACAGAAAATGAGTACACAAAATATAATGGGCTGATATATGCCTCAAAATATACAACAAATACAAATCTAGGCTCTATACAACCTCCAATGAAGAACCCAAAAAGGGTTTTCAGAAATACACCACTCTACAAGATGGAAAGACAATGATATCATCTAAATAAATGACTATGAACCTACCTATTTCATCTGCAAAGGAAATATCCATTTCTCTTTGTAATGTAGCACCGTCATTCATTATACCGAAATGCATTTTCACATACATGAAAGTGCCCCAAGGTGTAGTGAACATTGTTTTCTCTTGGTCCTCTGGATGTACTAGAACCTAACTATAACCATAAAATCCATGTAACAAGGAAATTCTCCTTAATCCAACCACTTTCTGTAGGATATGGTCCATTTTGGCAAAGGATAATTGTCTTTTGTAATATTCCCAATTATCCATGAGCTAGTTGGAATATTAAATTTTCTTTTTGCTTCTTAATTTGCTGAATAAGAGGGTATGGAGACCCATAAATCTCCTTAATATGAATAAAATCAATGCTAATGTGAAAGAAGGACACCTTAGTAGCTTAATTGAGCACCCTTGTGTGTGAAAAGGGGTGGAGAACACATTTGGGTAAATTCAGTGCTTATTTTCAATTGAGGAGGGTTCCTTTCCATTGGGAGGTTATCAAGGAAGGCTCTTGAGCTTTATTGCAACATTTGGCATCATGCCACTTATTTATTTGACCCTAAAACGCAGTTTCTGTATTGGACTGCATTATTTTCAAGGAGGAGTTGCAGGGTGGTTTCAATACACCATTTTGGGAGGCATTTGTATAGTGAAGGGGTCAACAGGGGATGATCCACCACCACTAGGAGGTGAGGATAGAGAAATTGATCCAATTAGAGGGACTCTTGCATCAATGAGAGTGGTACCCAATTATCAGGAAACTTCCACACAGGAAACATAATTATATTTGTGCAGTGGAAGCAAGGACACAGTAGTCCCATCTATTATGCATATGATATTGGCCTGTGAGACATCACTATTTTGTGGAAAACCACCTGGGAGGCCACTTGATTCGGAGCTAGTGAGAGATGTCTCACAATATATTGCACCACTCATAGATCCAGGTGTTGGAAATATTGTCATTGATGGCAAAGGATAAGGAAAAGGATGTGGTAAAGGAATTGGCAAAGCCTTGGGCTGAAGGAGAAACAAGTACAACGCAGCAGAATCAGAATTTTGAGTGCACAACACTTTGTATTGAAGAAGCTTGGAGAAATCCGTATGAAAGAGAATTAACAGGTGATGGGCGTAACCGTTGTGCAGGAGGAATGAAGATTTCCCGTAGATCTGAACTATGGAGGAGCAGATTTATTAAAGACAGTCATCTCAGGCTTTTAAAGCCCTCTGTTAGTCTCCTATACCAATAGGTGTCATTTTTCATGATTGACTTATTGAACTATGGAATATGTTCAAACCTTTTTCTTGAGCAAAGGTGTTCCATATTCTTGAAAAACCAAAAAATCAAAAAATTTAAAAAATGTAAAGAGGGTATACCCTAAAAGAGAAATCAAAGGGTAAAAAGAATAAAAATGGCCAAAAAAGTAAAAGAAATGAACCCCATCAAAAAGAAAGGCCAAGGAAAGTGTGCAAGTCTAAATGCCACTACTATTTCATTTTTTGTAAATAAGCAATTGTGTGCAGCTTGTCAAACTTTTGCCACAATTTATGAAAATTCAAACTGTTTAAACTTGACTTATTCATATTTCAATTTCATGTTGTAGAATAGAGAATAAATATCTGACCAAACAATTTAATCTTGGTAGATAAGTAGATAGGTAGAGTTATTAAAAGGTGCTCAATAGTTTAATCTGAGCCCTTGGATGTAATAAGGGTAGAAATAGATAGATTTATCATGTAAAAAGAAAAGGTTGAAAAGGGTTTGCAAGTCTAAATGCACCCTAATACAGAAGAGAAAATGGTAGTAGTAGATAGGGTAGGTAGATGGTGTTGCAAAGTTTTATCTGATGAATGATGCTGCTAAATGTTTTTGATCCTTTACTTTCATCACAATTACTGAAGCAGGAAATACACTGGAAAATCACAACAAGCAAAGTCAAAATCATTAACTTCCCTCATCACTTTCCCCTTAAAAGTTTTACTAATTTCCCCCAAAATACTAAGGTATTTGGAGATCAAAGGGGCTCAAGGCATTTCCTTGACTTTTGGAGGGACCGGACCCTCGGCCTAATGATCAAAAAGACCTAAGTACTTGAGATAATTCATCATTATAATCATTCACCTTTAACCTTTTCCTAAGTAAAATCCTATTTTGCTTAGGAAAAATATGCAAAATTCCACAAAAATCCCTCAAAATAACTTACTATTCTAAGTTTAAGTGTTGAAGATGAGATATTGCAATTTACTTCAGAAATTGTCACTTTCTTAGATGTGCAAAGTATTTTGAGTTCCCTTGTCCCTTTGTCATATTAATGTTTAACTCTAGTTATTAAATCCCTAGTGAAATGCCCTATCCTAAGTATATAACTCCTTTTTATATAAATATCCAAAAAACCCTCTATTATAAAGTTTAACCAAAGTATTTATTTCCCCGTGCATTCAAATAAAAACCCACTATACAACCCCTTTGGTTAAAATATATCGTTATATAATACTCCCGCCCCTATGGTAAATTAATTATATCGGTTAATTTATCATATAATAAAAAAAACATATATGAGAAAAACCTTAAACATATGGTATATATGTTTAATACAAAAAATAATAAACCCGAAGTTTTATTTTAAAAAACCAAAACTTCGGAAAAATCCCATGCCACCGTGGCTCATCCACCTGGCATCCCACTCGACACTTTGACAGTAATGGAGACCCGCGCGCAAAGTTCCTTACCCCGACCCTTTATAATTATGGGATTAATTAGTTATCAGGACTAATTAATAACCTTTCTCCACCAATTAGACGCCCCCCGGGATGTTTAATAAAGTTAAATCGCGTTTAAAACCCCGCCGAGCCCGCATAATAACATCCCACCATCTCTTCGTCCTTTCCACCGTTAGATCGCCCCTCCACAGATCGACGCTCCTCATCAATTCCGCCAGCCGTCCCTTGTCAGCACTTTAATGCGCGGGGGCTTGGTGGTTTTGAAATAGTCCACCAGCCACGCGTCCATCACCCAATGGAATCGCTGCCCTCGCAGTTAAAACAGCCATTGCTCATAAGCGGTGCGGGGATTACCGCTTACCACTTACCGCCCGACCCCTGCACACGTCAGCCCGTACTAATATGACGTCACTCCTCGAAAAAATAAAAATCCCTTTTAACTTGTAAATAAAACAAATTTTCGTGTTTTTCCCGTTATTTTCATTATTGAAAACGACTGCGCCTTCTGCTACGAATTTCAAATTTCCACTGAAATCTAATGTTCTATTTGATTTCGCTCTAGAATTCCGCTGGACCTGTGTTCGAGTATCCTCCTACCATCGCCTGATACCTGTTAAAACCCAGTTTGCCTCCAAGAAACAGGTATTTATCCTATAGCGCTTCGAACTTCAAAAGAAAGTCTGTTTTCCTTGTTTTCCACTGGATTAGTGATTAAATCTTATCACTGAGATCATTCTCTGAGGTTTAAAACTGTGAATTGTTCCCCCGAACCTGCAATTGTGCCAATTTCCCTCATTAAAACTGAAATCACGCCCGGTCTGTGAAGAAAACCCAGAAATTTCCATTTTTAACCCACAAGAACCAAAATGGAAGTCCCGGCAGCCTTGAATGTAACTCCATTGAATGCCCCCCACAGAGAGTTAGAATATTTGCCTTTAGTAGATAAAGATTTTCAGATTAAAGACTTGCATTTTGATGAAAGCCCCCTTCTGAGTTATTGTCGCTGCAGAGACGATTACTCGAAGGGGCAAGATGTCATTGGGTTGTGGGAATCCAATCTCCCAAGATATCTCATCCCCTCAGTCATTACTTTCCCAGAAATTATCCACTATTGCCATTCTAACTATGATCCCACTCAAAGAGCTGTAATATCCCCTGACCAGAGTGTTCTTTTCCCCATTACTCCCTAGGCTATCAATGCAATGCTACATTTTGAACCAGATCAAGAACTAGCACCTTTGTCTATGGAAGAATTGATTGAAAAGTCTAATCAATTGACCCCAGAAAAATTGGAGTCCATTTGCCAGAATTTCATGTTGCCTGAACATCAACCTAAGGGACCTCCTCCCTATGGTTTTTATTATTTCAATAAGTTGGGAAGGCTCATCCTAAATATGATATCTTTTGTCTTGGGTTTCAATACCAGTGAATATGTTGATGAGATAACCCTGGTTTTGCTGTCTATTTTTACTCCTGGGCAACCTCCTGAAGTTAAATATGACTTTGCCTCCTTCATAGCCAATAAGATCCATGATCAGCTCATGAGGCTAGATGATGAGAAAGTTTTCAAATATTCCTTAGTTATTTATCATCTCATTATCTTCTATCAATCAGAAAAGTTCCCTTTCCCTGTTAAAAATCTTGATGCCAAGGGAAACCCTAGGTCAGTTATATTTTGGTCTCCCATAATTCATTCTTCCTATAATTCTCCATATTCCTATACTGAGTTCATCGATATTTTTGTATATCCTGCAACTACCTTGTTGACAGGAATCCCTCCTCCAAGGCTCAGTAATGAAATCAAGAAGACCTTGCAACTTTCAAGGACTTATAAAGTTGGAGATTTGTATTTATATCAAAACCATTCAGTCATCAGGATCTATGGATGTGAATTACATCCATTCAAGTTGCCAAGATATGTGCCCATGAGAATTTTTGCCTTGGAATATTTCAGGCAAATGAATAATTCAGATGTGATCCATTTTTGTAGTGTGAAGAAGAAAGCCCAACTAAGGATCAAAAGTCAATTAGGTCCTTTCATATGCAACTCTAGGGAGGCCGAGCGAGAAGCAGAAAATATACTACAAAGCCATTGCAAGTTCCAAAGAACTTTCCGTTGGGTTCCTTATGATCCATTTGGTTTTATCTGTGAAAAGAGAATAAAGAACAAATCATCCCCTTACATACACCACAAGATTCCTGAAATAGAACAATATGCCAATCAAGATGAATGGGTGGCAGAAACACTAGTTGAAGAAGAAAGTGAACAAGAAAAAATGAACAGAATGATGAAAGATCTTGAGAAGAAATATGACCTAGAATCTTGTGGTCAAGTGCAGGTACCTCACATTGGCACTTCTTCAGCAGCAAATCTACAGCAGAGATTACAGGAAGGCAGTTCACCAGTTGCAGCAGAGTCAAAAGGCAAAGGAAAGGAACCTGAAATACAGGTCATTGAAACTTTAGTCATGGCAGAGAAACCTCAAACTTCCAGAGCACTTGATCAAACACAAGTTTCTCCCACTCAGGTAAAACATCCTGAAGTTTCAGAATTACAAACTCCATCCAACATGGAAATAGGAAAGAAAAGACAGGTTCCAGATACTACTCCTCCTAAAGAGTCCTCAGGAATACATCAAGCCAAAAAACATAAACCAGATCCACTTCCAGATGTGGAAATCATAGATGAGATGTTTGATGATGGAAGAGAAGACAGTCAACTAACTGGTTCTGTTAGTGTGACCCATACAGAGCAGAAAGGAAAAGCTTTGCAAAAGCAGTTGAGTACTGAAGTATCCTCCTTTAGGCCACCAAGGACAGATACAGGGGATATAAAAAGAACTTTCATAAATATAAAGGCAAAGAATGATCCATTAAGAATGAAGGTATATGATCAATATTTGAAAATGGCTCCACATAATCAGGAAAGGTTAATGTTAGCATTTGACATTTCACAAGGAAAAATGATGATGAGCCACTTCAAGTCAAAGGTGCCAAAACCCATGACAGCAGCTGATTATATTAGAACAAATTTTGAGGTCCTGGCAAAGGACATTCATCCTTTAGACCAGATAGAGCTGCATAAGCAAACTGGGGAAATGGTGTATTCCACTCTTACTAATAAGGCCATGGCAGCCCTAACGCTGCAAGATTCTTTAAATAACACAAGCGCCCAATTGCAAATTGAGAAGGCCTCTTCTCAGGCCAAAGATAACAGAATAAAGTCTCTGGAAGACATAATCATCAGCTTGGGTCACAACCCCAAAGATATTAAAAGCATTGAGGCACTAATCAAGAAGAAAGATGATGACATAGCTGCACTGAGAAAGCAACTGAAATTTCCAGCCTCAAGGCATCCCCAGACCCAAGAAGTTTTGAAGGGGAATTCACAAGAAGAGGTAATGGAGTTGCTATTAAAGGTGACTGAGCAACTAAGTGAAACAGAGAAGGAATTGGAACAAGCTTTACAGGAAAAGGAAGCTATCAAGCAGGCATCCACCACAGAAGCTACTACAACTACAGGTACTACAACAGCAAAGCAACAAACAGAGCCAGCGCACGTAAACACTTTTGGTTTAAGTTCTGATGAGTTGATAAAACAAATGGAAAGTTTACAATTAAGAGTCACAGAACTTCAAACCACAAAGTTACAATTAGAAAATTTGGAGCAGAAGTATGATACATCTAAGAAGACAATTGCTGATAATACCAGGGAAATTAAAAGATTGGACAGATTAGTTAAGGCTTTAGAAAAAGATCTTTCATTAGAAAAGCCTTTGAAGGAAATAAATGAAATTCTTTGGGGAAATATAATTGAGTTAATAAAAAGTATTTGGCCCTCTATTCAAGCAATTTTTGAACAAAATGACTTGATTAAAATAGCTCAGGAAGAAATGAACAGAACAAGAGATGAACTAAGAGGTAGACCTGAGCAGGCCAATCAACTTATTCAATTTTTGAACACCCGAACAAAACAACAGCTTGCAGTACTAGGAATTGAAGACAGAACCGGCACTATTTTGATGATAAAAAGAGTTTTCATCAAAAGAAATTTTATGCAGAATTTAGAAAGGAAGTGTTCAGATATTTTGGCTGATATTAATACTTTCAGAGGAAAATTTCAGATTTTGCTGGACAGTGGGTTACCCAGTCCAATGCTCTCAGAGGACCAAATAATGGAACTGGAAACCTATGTCAAGAAAATAAATATACATGCTCAGAACGTAACTGCTGGTTCCATCAGTTTGCCAGAAGCAACGTTGCCAACAGGGAGAAATCTATATGACAGGTTGAAGAATTTATTTTATCTTGAACATGAAATAAGGTATTTGTTCCCTGATCAGCCTACTTTTTACAAACTCACAGAGGTTGATGAAGCATTGAGGAAACTTAAAAGAACCGAAATACCAGAAGATCAATGGTGGAATGACCTATTGGAAATTCTATGAAAATTATCTTCAGGATGAGAATTTTATCTTTTTACTATTATGTGAAAGATAAAAATGAGTACAGGTTAAAGAGTATCAGTTTAACAGGTTAAAGAGTATCAGTTGAACAGGTTAAAGAGTATCCGTAAAGACAAAGAGTATCAAACAAGCAAAGAAATTACTCCAAGGGACAACACCGAGCCCTATTTCAGCACTTACCTCCAGCACATCAGCAAAATGAGGAAACATCACATCAGCAGTTACTTATTATTCTATCTACGAGACCATTTGTCTCCTGTTTATTTGTAAATTACTCTTTAGTCACCCTAGATTATTGGCTAGGTTAGTGTGAGATTTTTTCAATTATTTTTTGTATAAATAAACCCTCAAAGAGAGTATTGAGTGTGGATTCTATTACTTTGCTGTAACATTGAGATTTTCGGAATAAAAGCATTTTGGAGAAATTTATTCGTGGCTTACTGGATGACGATTTGAAGCTCGGGACTTTTTGCAGGATTCATGTGTTGGACTGCAGTTCAATAAGTCTTTCTACCCTTTGTCTTAAGTTTTATATCAGTTTATAATATCATTATGTCCATTTATGAATAATTTACATAAAGGATTGAATCAGAATTTACTTAATTGTACTCTGATTTCAGATGTGATTATTCTTAATGTTTTCCTCTAAATTGGTTATAAGCACGAATTCTTAAATGCTCTTGCTTTGCTAATTTAAACATTTTTTATTACTATAATAAAGAATTCTTCACTGCTCTTTGTTTGTAATCATTTCATTTCTTTCTTTTGAACATGGTGAAAGATTCTTAGCTGCCTTTCATCCCTTCAAACCCATTCCATCCACTTTAAATTTTAAGGATTGTTCTCTGTTTGGCTATCTTGCCCTGCAAAGCCATCTTGTGTTTAGAATAGAAATCCAGTAAAGCCATCCTTTGACTCCATAGCTCAATGGACTGAAAATCTTCAACCTTGCCCTTAGTTGACAGATTCCACCATTCAAACAAAATCAAAACTCTTAGATCTATAACTAGCCTAAAACCTTCTAAGAACAAAGATAAATTATAAAGAGAGAGCCCTCTCTGGATGCAGATTGGCTAGATTCTGCATCTGAAGGTTGGTTTGTGGTTACCTCGGGTATACTTTCATTTTCCACAACTTCAAGGAAAACCTGAGTGATAACACCCTCAACAACCAGAATGGGAAATTTGTTTAATCAAGCAGAAGTCCTTTTATTTTTTAATTGGCGGGACAAGTGATCCCCACCATTTATATGCCAATCGGAATAGCAAAGTTATTTTGGTGCAGTGTCTTGTTGATATGAAGATTTGCGATGCGCTCCAATTGCAATCGCCAATCACAATAATCAAATGTCTTGTGGATGTGTATAGTTCCGCAATGGAACGGTTGTATATAAAACATACCACCAAACCTTATATAAATTGGCCCCACCACAGCAGCAAAGGCCCATGGGTCCACTTGACCACGTGGCGATGTTTTAATGAAATTGCAAGTCTTGAATCGCAAGGTTCAATCGGCGGAGTTTTGTTATGTGCTCCGATCAAAGGCTGGACCCGATCGAGTTATATGCCACAGCTTATTACTAATCACATCCAAGTTCCCAATCACAATTGGAAGATCTTAAGTGTTGGGCCCGATTGCATCTTGAAATTGGCGGACCCGATGGCGTTATACGATGGAGTTAATATGTGCCAATCGCATCCATGTCCTAATCGCAATCGGAACTTTTCTATTGTGTGCCCCGATTGCATTTGTTCAAATTTAGGACCTGATTGCGCTATGAGCCATGTTTTATGTGGTCATCGCATCCAGTTGATCAATCACAATCGCAAGTTCTGTTTGACACAGCCGATCCACCGACTGCGATGTGGGCCCGGGGTCAAAGAATGAAATTTGGTTCAAAGTTTTATTAAGATATTAAAATATTAGCAAGCGTTGAATATTTTTATTCCCAAGGGTTATACATAAGGGGTTAAATCGCTGTAAATACATTTGTTTATCACTTGATAAATAAATTAATAAGAAATAAAAACCCCGAGGGAAAATCTATTGGAAAATTTGTAAAAGGAATACCATTAGCGGTTCATGGTTTTGACTCATGGTTTTAATATAGGCGAGATCTATATAAAGTGTCGAGAATGATGAAGAAGTGGGTGCGGGAGGTTGATAAAAAAAAACGAGTCTCCTTTGGAGAGATCTGTATAAATAAACCCTGACATATCTGAATCAATGGTGCGCTTGTAAATATGATGATAAGATCGACTAACGCAATTATGAAGAACATGTGCATGCATAAGGGTAATGAATGAATGAAGCTCTCGAAGGAATGTCTGGATGAGCGAACTCTGTTCTTAACTGAAAAATCTTAATGAACCTCTGGTCTTGAACGACGGATGAAGAAACGATGAAGAGCGAGCGCATGACTGCTGAAGAAAACATATGAATCCGGTGTGTCTGAGGGTTGGAGCCTTCATTTTGGAAGTAGAATTTTTTTGCCAGTAGAAACTGGTGTTATGTTCAGGGGGTTGAAGCTCCCTTCCAGGAAAGGCTAGTAAACGAGAGAAGGTTGTAGCCTTCTGCAAGTGGGTGCTTGGGTGCTGGTATGAGTCTGCACCAGCATATATTGTAAAAGGTTTTCTGTATAATAAAATATTGAAGACTAAGATTACAGCAGCGGTGGTTTTCTCCCGAATTGGGTTTCCACCTTAAATCCTGGTGTCCATATGTGTTGGTTAATGGTTTGTTCTGTTATTTCTGTTCATGCTTAATGCTTATCTGATGAAATTCTCTAAGTAAAGACATAATAAGATATCTGGACATACATGTTGAATGCAGTACTGAAACATATGTTTTTGAGAAAAGAAAGAAATATTGTTCAGCCTTAAATACTGATTCACCCCCCCTCTCAGTATTTTTCCCAACAATTGGAGTCGGAGCCGGGTCCTTCTGAAAAGGCTTAGCCGCTAGAAGGAAGATCATTCAAGATGAGCAATCAAGAAGGAACAACATCTATCAGGCCTCCACTCTTCAACGGAAACAACTTAACATTTTGGAAAACAAGGATGAGATCCTATCTTCAGTCTCTGGGAGCAGATGTATGGGCCATTGTTGAAGGAGGATATCAATATCGAGCCTCAATACCAACAGATCCAACGGAAAGAAAGAATTATGAAACAAATGCAAAGGCAGTCAATGCTCTATTGGGAAGTCTAACTGAATCAGAATTTTTCAAAGTCATGCAGCTGAATACAGCGAAGGCAATATGGGACAAAATCATTCTAAGCTATGAAGGTGATGCAAAGGTAAAAAGTGCTAAACTTCAAACTCTCAGAATCCAATATGAGAATCTAAAAATGCTTAATGAAGAAAGCATTGCAAATTTCTTTCTACGTCTTGATGATATTGTAAATCGCATGAGAAATTTGGGAGAAACAATTAGCGAATCCACTTTGGTTGAGAAAATTTTAAGATCTCTAACAACAAAATTTGAGTCAAAAGTTTTAGCTCTTGAAGAAAAGCAGGATCTTCAAAATCTTACTGTGGTACAACTTCATGGCATACTCACTGCATATGAAATGAGAAGAGGAGGACCATCTGAAGTCAAAGAAGTAGTCTTTAGAAATTCTACAAAAGGAAAGGAAGTAAAAATAACAGAAGGATCAAGATATATCTCAGAAGAAGATGAGATAAAATTCGTAAAGAAACTTCAACTTGGCACAGGACGATTCAGAGGTAAGCTTCCTTTCAAATGTTTTGATTGTGGAAGAGTTGGTCATTATGCTGCTAAGTGTCCGTATAAAGAAACACATAAAAATGGGAAGGAAGTAGCAAGAAGGAATAAGAATCATATTAGCTCGAAAAGGAGTTACTATACTCATGAAGATAGTGATGAGTTATCTGATAGTGAGGAAGAATGTGAACAAGATCTGAGACTTCTCATGGCATTTGAAAAAGAATCTAGAGAAGAAGAGGATACTTTTGTGGACGCTCTAGAAGATAGTGATTTTCTCAATGAAAACAATAAACTCAAAATCTGCTTAGAAGAGAGCAAAATAATCATAGAAACTCTGAAAAATCAGCTTGAAGTTAAAGAGAAACACAATGAGAAATTAGAATGTGAAGTAGTAGATCTAAGAAAATAACTTGGGAAAGTAAAGACTCTGAATCTTAGATTTTCTAAAGGGTCTGAAACCTTAGATGAGATTATCAAGGTACAACGATCTCCTCTTATAAAGACAGGTCTTGGATATATTGGAGAATCTTCTCAGGCATCAACACCAAATTATCTAAAAGCAGTTACAGCTGGTTTACAACATGCTGCCACTCAGCAAGGGAATAAAGAATATTTACAGGTAAAGCATGATCATTTCAATTCAAGAAACACTAACAGGAATGTCTTTCAAAGAAACACAAATCAACAGATAAATTCATATAGAAGATCTTATGATCGCAGAAATTTCTTCTTCAATGGACAATGTTTCTCATGTCACAATTTTGGTCATAAAGCTATTCAGTGTGTAGCATATAAAACTATTATGACAAGACAAGCAAGAAAGAAAAGGACTGATATTGAAGCAAAGAAGAATACTTATAACAACTTTTCTCCTCTTCAAAATGAAGTTGAATGCACTTATTGCAATAACTTTGGCCATAAAGAATCTGATTGCAGGAGCAAAGTTCAGCCAAAAGAACATGTTCCTTCAAGATCCAAAGTATGGAAAAAGAAGGAGTTACAAGTTGAAAATTGTGGCATAGCGTTATTTGCAGAAGATGAAGAGAACAAATGGTACATTGATAGTGGATGCTCAAGACACATGACAGGTGATAAAGACAAACTTCTTGCATATAGTGCTCTAGAAAAGGAGAAGAATGTTACATTTGGAAATGATACTCCTGCGGTAATTAAAGGTAAAGGGTCTGTTTTCCTAAAGGATAAGGTAAAAGCTAATGAATTCATGTATGTGGATGGATTAAAGAAAAACCTGCTAAGTGTAAGTCAAATGTGTGATCAAGGAACTGAAGTTGTCTTCAGTTCGAAAGAATGTGTGGTACGTGATCTTGATACAGGAAAAGCAATTATAAAAGGAAAAAGAACTCCAAACAACCTGTATATATTGAAGAACCCCAAAGAACAATTTTATTTGAGTAAATCTTCAGAAAATTGGCTATGGCATAGAAGGTTGGGGCATCTGAGCTTCTCTCAAATCAACAAATCAAGTAGACTTAAAGCTGTTCGTGACCTTCCCAATATTACTCTACCTGAAAATATCATATGCAAATCTTGCCAATTCGGTAAGCAAACCAGGGTAAAATTTAATGCCAAGGAAGGATCATCAAGTAAGCCTCTTGAACTCATTCATACGGACATATGTGGACCTATGAGGAAAAATTCACCCCGTGGTGAAGAATACTATATCTTATTCATTGATGATTTCTCTAGAATGTGTTGGATTGGGCTGCTTAAACACAAAGATGAAGCATTTGAGAAATTTTAGATTTTCAAAGCACTAGTGGAGAATGAATTAGAATTAAAAATCAAGTGTCTTAGATCTGATCGAGGAGGAGAATATACATCCAAAGAATTTCTTGAATTCTGTGAACAACACGGCATAAAAAGACAGTTCTCTCTAGCTGGCACTCCACAACAGAATGGTGTTGCAGAGAGAATGAACATAACAATTCAACAAATGGCTAGAGCTATGCTTGATGATTCCGGAACACCTGACACATTTTGGGGAGAAGCAGCACATACAGCAGAAAACATTCTTAACAAAGCACATGTTCGTGTAAATAGTGATAAAACTCCATATGAACTCTGGTATGGTAATCCTCCCACTATAAATCATTTTAGAATTTTCGGGAGCAAATGCTTTATCAAAAATAATGATGAAAAACTTGGCAAGTTTGAACCCAGAGCTAATGAGGGAATATTTCTTGGTTACTCCTCTAGGAGTAAGGCATATAAATTTTACAATAAAAGACTTCGAAAGATTGTTGAATGTATTGATGTTGTTATTGATGAGTCTACTGCAGCCCCAAAAGAAGAAAAGCAAACAACAGATGAAGATGATGAGGACACATATCCTTTTACATCAAACAGTAATGATACAAATAGTACACCCAGTGAAGAACCTGAAGAAGAGCTATATGAAAAGGCTCCATCTAGATATGTTCAAAAGAATCATCCAGAATCTCAAATTTTGGGAGAAAAGGAATCAGGTGTACAAACAAGAAGGACTCTTGTGGGATCTTCTAGCAATCTGGCATTTCTGTCCATGGTTGAACCTCACAGTGTCAGTCAAGATAGCAAAGATGAATGTTGGATTCAAGCCATGAATGAAGAGCTTGATCAAATTGAAAAGAATCACACTTGGGAGTTAGTACCAAGGCCCCATGACAAAAATGTCATTGGAACTAAATGGATATTCAAAAACAAGTTAAATGAGAATGGGGATGTTATAAGAAATAAAGCTAGACTTGTTTGCAAGGGGTATGCTCAACAAGAAGGTATAGACTTTAAAGAAACTTTTGCTCCTGTAGCTAGACTTGAAGCCATAAGAATGTTTCTTGCTTTTTCAAGCTTCCAACAAATCAAAGTTTATCAAATGGATGTTAAATCTGCTTTTCTCAATGGTGATCTAGAAGAAGAAGTTTATATAGAACAAACAGAAGGATTCATTTTGGGAAATGATGAAAAACTTGTTTGTAGACTTAAAAAGGCTCTATATGGTCTCAAACAAGCTCCAAGAGCATGGTACTATCGTCTTGACAAATATCTTCATCAAAAAGGATTTTCAAAGGGGTCTGCTGATAGCAACTTGTACACAAAAACTGAAAATGACAAACTGTTGATTGTGGTTGTATATGTCGATGATATCATTTTTGGAATTAATAAAGAGTCTATGAGTCAGAAATTTTCTTCTGATATGCAGCAAGAATTTGAAATGTCTTTACTCGGGGAACTAACATTTTTTCTTGGCCTGCAAGTGCAACAAGCAATAGATGGTATATTCTTATCACAAGCAAAGTATCTCAAGCAAATCCTGAAGAAGTATGGCATGGAAGATTGCAAACCTGTAAGTACACCAATGATAACCGGATGCAATCTTAGTTCTAATGATGATTCCCCCACCGTAAATCAACCAGAATACAGATCTATGATAGGAAGTCTACTTTATCTCACGGGGACAAGACCAGACATCATGCATGCAGTTGGGATTGTTGGACGATTTCAAGCCAATCCAAAAGAGTCTCATCTTCAGGCTCTGAAAAGAATATTCAAATATTTAGAGGGAACTCAAGACTTTGGACTATGGTATCCAAAGAATGTTGATCTTACTCTTCATGCATACATTGATGCAGATTGGGCTGGAAGTGTTGATGATCGAAAAAGCACTAGTGGTGGTGCATTCTTTATGGGGCCGCGGTTAGTACCTTGGTTCAGCAAGAAGCAAAGCTCCATTTCCTTGTCTATAGCAGAAGCTGAATATGTAGCTGCAGCATCATGTTGCACTCAACTTCTTTGGATGATGCAAACCCTACAAGATTTTCAAATCAAATGTTCATCCCCTATCTCCATTATGTGTGATAATACAAGTGCCATCAGTATCTCAAAGAATCCTGTTATGCATTCCAAAACCAAGCACATTCCCATCAAATATCACTTCTTACGAGAACAAGTGCTTGAGCAAAAGGTGAAATTAGAATATGTTTCCTCCAAAGAACAAGTTGTGGATATATTTACCAAACCTCTACCCAGGGAAGTGTTTGAATATCTCAGACTGAAACTGGGAGTAGTCTCTGCCATGCAGAGGATCAGGTCTACTTAATTACAAAAGACTAAATTGGTTTCACGATGCAGTTGGGCATCTCTGATTGCACAGTCTAAGGGGGAGCATTGGTCATCTGAAAAGGATGCACTATTGGCCTTGCTATATTATAAAGATGCAGCATGATCTCAGGGGGAGCATGGAAATGTCAACTCTTTTCCATTGATGCCAAAGGGGGAGGAAAAGAAACAAAGGGATTCTATAAGACAATCAGCGGAAAGATATTGCCATCAATGCCAAAGGGAGAGATTGTTGGAAATATTGTCATTGATGGCAAATGATATGGCAAAGGATGTGGTAAAGGAATTGGCAAAGCCTTGGGCTGAAGGAGAAACAAGTACAACGCAGCAGAATCAGAGTTTTGAGTGCACAACACTCTGTATTGAAGAAGCTTGGAGAAATCCGTATGAAAGAGAATTAACAGGTGATGGGCATAGCCGTTGTGTAGGAGGAATGAAGATTTCCCGTAGATCTGAACTACGGAGGAGCAGATTTATTAAAGATAGTCATCTCAGGCTTTTAAAGCCCTCAACAACCAGAATGGGAAATTTGTTTAATTAGGCATAATTCCTTTTATTTTTGAATTGGCGGGACAAGTGATCCCCACCAATTATATGCCAATCGGAATAGCAAAGTTATTTTGGTGCAGTGTCTTGTTGATATGAAGATTTGCGATGCGATCCAATCGCAATCGCCAATCGCAATAATCAAATGTCTTGTGGATGTGTAGAGTTCCGCAATGGAACGGCTGTATATAAAGCATACCACCAAACCTTATATAAATCGTCCCCACCACAGCAGCAAAGGCCCGTGGGTCCACTTGACCACGTGGCGATATTTTAATGAAATCGCAAGTCTTGAATCGCAAGGTTCAATCGGCGGAGTTTTGTTATGTGCTCCAATCAAAGGCCAGACCCGATCGAGTTATATGCCACAGCTTATTACTAATCGCATCCGAGTTCCCAATCACAATCGGAAGATCTTAAGTGTTGGGCCCGATTGCATCTTGAAATCAGCGGACTCGATGGCGTTATACGATGGAGTTAATATGTGCCAATCGCATCCGTGTCGTAATCGCAATCAGAACTTTTCTATTGTGTGCCCCGATTTCATTTGTTCAAAGTTCGGACCCGATTGCGCTATGAGCCATGTTTTATGTGGTCATCGCATCCGGTTGATCAATCACAATCACAAGTTCTGTTTGACACCGCCGATCCGCCGACTGCGATATGGGCCCGGGGTCAAAGAATGAAATTTGGTTCAAAGTTTTATTAAGATATTAAACTATTAGCAAGCGTTGAATATTTTTATTTCGAAGGGTTATACATAAGGGGTTAAATCGCTGTAAATACATTTTTTTATCACTTGATAAATAAATTAATAAGAAATAAAAACCCTGAGGGAAAATCTATTGGAAAATTTGTAAAAGGAATACCATTAGCGGTTCGTGGTTTTGACTCATGGTTTTAATATAGGCGAGATCTATATAAAGTGTCGAGAATGATGAAGAAGTGGGTGCGAGAGGTTGATAAAAAAAAACGAGTCTCCTTTGGAGAGATCTGTATGAATAAACCCTGACAGATTTGAATCGATGGTGTGCCTGTAAATATGATGATCAGATCGACTAACGCAATTATGAAGAACATGTGCATGCATAAGGGTAATGAATGAATGAAGCTCTATAAGGAATGTCTAGATGAGAGAACTCTGTTCTTAACTGAAAAATCTTAATGAACCTCTGGTCTTGAATGATGGATGAAGAAACGATGAAGAGCGAGCGCATGACTGCTGAAGAAAACATATGAATCCGGTGAGTCTGAGGATTGGAGCCTTCATTTTGGAAGTAGATTTTTTCTGCCAGTAGAAACTGGTGTTATGTTTAGGGGGTTGAAGCTCCCTTCCAGGAAATGCTGGTAAACGAGAGAAGGTTGTAGCCTTCTGCAAGTGGATGCTTGCGTGCTAGTATGAGTCTGCACCAGCATATATTGTAAAAGGTTTTCTCTATAATAAAATATTGAAGACTGAGATTACAGTAGCGGTGGTTTTCTCCCGAATTGGGTCTCCACCTTAAATCCTGGTGTCCATATGTGTTGGTTAATGGTTTTTTCTGTTATTTCTGTTCATGCTTAATGCTTATCTGATGCAATTCTCTAAGTAAAGACATAATAAGATATCTGGACATACATGTTGAATGCAGTACTGAAACATATATTTTTGAGAAAAGAAAGAAATATTGTTCAGCCTTAAATACTGATTCACCCCCCCCCCCCCTCTCAGCATTTTTCCCAACACCAGGAGGAGTGGGAACATTGGAAGGTTATGATACAACGCAGAGAGTCTTGGGTAGACTCAAGGAGGAGGGAGATATTCTCCCACTATCATTATTACCCACTCTCACATCTCATCTTGGGGCGAGAGAGGATGCCACAGGGATGGAGGATGGCACCATCATGGTGCAAGGAGACCATTCCTTGACTTTGGAGACTTAGAAGATGTTCTCAATTGGAGAGAAGTCTTCCACATATAGAAGATGGTGGCCACTCATGCATGCTTTGGCCAAACTCAAGAAGTTTTGAGTAGGTGATAGCTTCCCATGGAAGACTAACCTCCAAAAGCTTCAACCTTTACTTGAGCATGAGCAGATACAAGAGGAGCAGTAGAGAGGGGATGGCAGCATCTCAATATATGACTTTGGCATGGGAGATGTCAAAGAGGAGGAAAACCATATGACAGATGTTTCATGTGCTAGATCATCAGCGCTGTCACTTTGGAGAGTAGATCGATATTGGAAATTGCAGCTGTTGGTGGATTATTCCAAGGATCTTTTCACTTGCGTGATACTTGATGACCAGCTACAAGAGGAGGGTTATTCAGTGAGAGATGAGGTCATCTACTTGCATGGTAGGATCTTCTTGTCTAGATCTTCCAAGCTCAAGGAGAAGTTACTACAAACATCACATGAGGATTTTCTCTTCAACCACACTTATTCCATGAGGTCATACCACACTATCATGGAGGGGTTTACTTGGGAAGGCCTTAAAGAGGAGATATATTAGAATTTGAGGAGATGCATGGATCATGTGGATATGGAGGAGATGCATAACTCTATGAAGGAGTTATCATAGCCACCTCTTTCCTCTTTGGGAATGAAAGGGGATCAATCTATGGACCACTCCATTTGTATGAGTAGATTTTATGGTAAGGATCATGTTTGTATGAATTTAAATTTACTTGATGATTAGTTTCATTCCTTTACCATATATGTGCAGGCCATTGCTCCAAGAAGGAGCATTCTTCCTTATAAAATTCATGGCTAACTTTGGGCCATAAACATTGTTGAGCATGGCCACTCCCTAGGAGGATATAGGGAGATGCTTTATTATTCCGAGTGCACTCCAAAGGCACCAAACATGTCTCACCTTTTCAAAACATGTGAGAAGAATATAGTAGCAAGTGGTGGGGAAACCACTTACCATATAATTATCTGATGTAGTCAGGGGACATACTAGGCTAGTTCCACATGTGGGACTATGACCCACCTCCATTTTTGCATATTTCTGTTTATATGTACTTGGTTTTTCTCCCATACATTGGTGATGTACTTATTCTTATGATGGGAATGAATGGAGGAAGGATGGAAGGATTGGATGTGCCCTTTGGGAGAGATATTCTCCATGTTCATTATGCTACATGTTTCAGGGAGTACATTGGGAAAACCATGATTGTTTCATTGGATCTATTGCTTCCTTGTGGGATGAGTCATTTGTATCTCATAAGAACTTGGGAGGAGCATGTCATGGAGGGATGGATTGGGAGACACTTGGTTTATGAGGGAATATTATCATATGGAGGTGTCACGAATGGTGAAGGATAAGAGTTGCAACACTCACCTTTACATTTGCTTGAGGACAAGCAAAATTTGGGAGGGGAGGATTGTAATATTCCCAATTAGCCATGAGCTAGTTGGAATATTAATTTTTCTTTTTTGCTTCTTAATTTGCTGAATAAGAGGGTATGGATACCCATAAATCTCCTTAATATGAATAAAATCAATACTAATGTGAAAGGAGGACACCTTAGCAGCTTAATTGAGCATCCTTGTGTGTGAAAAGGGGTGGAGAACACATTTGCGTGCTCAATTAAGCTGCTAAGGTGTCCTCCTTTCACATTAGCATTGATTTTATTCATATTAAGGAGATTTATGGGTCTCCATACCCTCCTATTCAACAAATTAAGAAGAAAAAAGCAAAATTAATGTTCCAACTAGCTCATGGCTAATTGGAAATATTACAAAAGACAACTATCCTTTGCCAAAAATGGACCATATCCTGCAGAAAGTGGTTGGATCTAGGAGAATTTCCTCGTTATGTGGATTTTATGGTTATAGTTAGGTTCTAGTACATCCAGAGGACCAAGAGAAAACAATGTTCACTACACCCTGGGGAACTTTCATGTATGTGAAAATTCATTTTTCTCTAATGAATGTTGGTGCTACAATCCAAAGAGAAATGGATATTGCCTTTGCAAATGAAATAGGTAGGTTTATAGTCATTTATTTAGATGATATCACTGTATTTTCAAATATAGATGAGGAACATTTGCTTCACTTAAGGAGATTTTTTGAAAAATTCAAGAGATATGGTATCTCTCTCAACCCTAAGAAAACACTGTTTGGTTTCGAAGAAGGTAAACTGCTAGGAACAAGAAAGAAGTCCAATCCTTTATTGGAAAAATAAACTTCCTTAAGATATTTATACCAAATTTGGCTGAAATATTAAAAGAAATAACTGACATGTTAAAAAAGGATGCTGAAATCAAATGGAATAATGATGCAAAGGATTATTTCACTAAAGTAAAAAATGCATTAACAATTGCACCCATTCTAATAAGTCCGATTTTACAAAAGATTTCATGATATTCTATTTTGCATGTGATCATACAATGGTTGTTGTTATATTGCAAAAGAATGTTGAAGGTCATGAACAACAAATTTCCTTTTTTAGTAGAGCATTGAGAGATGCATCACTGATATAAATTATCATCGAAAAACAAGAATTTTCATTGGTTAAAGCACTAAAGGATTTCTGGGTTTACATTCTACATTCACACATCATTTCTTTTGTCCCAAGTGATGTTGTTAAAGACATTCTAACTCAAACAAACCCAAATGGAATAAGGGGCAAGTTGATTGCGGTAATTTTGGAATATGACATTGAATTCAGACCAACGAATCTTATCAAGGGACATGGGTTAGAAAAAATTATAACAAAGTCTAATTGTAATGTGTTGGACATCAATTTTATTGCAGAATTAGATGAACAGGAAGAACATGCGACTCCACCGATATCAGAAGCTTTTAGCACATCACCACGATATGTAGACATTATTTTTGTCTTATAGAACTTATATTCTCCTCCTAGTTTAACAAAAAACCAAAGAAAGGTTCCTTAAAATCAAATCCATGAAATTTTGCATTCTTGATAATAATTTATATTGGAAATATGCTAGAGGGATACTACTAAATTTTTTAATAAAATATGAATCAGATAGGGTCCTAGAGGAATTCCGTCAAGGAGACTGTGGTGGCCATCTATACTGGAAATATACAACTAAAAAAATTCTTAGAGCCGGTTTTTGTTGGCTAGGTCTGTTCTCTAATGTACATAAAAAGGTCACCTCTTGCCATCAATGTAAAATATTTAAAGGTAAAAGAAAGTTGTTACCTTTACCTTTAAAACCAATTTTAGTAGAATTCCCTTTTCAACAATCGGGTATAGACTTCATTGGTGAAATGCACCCTAGTTCCTCAAGACAACACAAATGGATTTTGACAGAAACAAAATACTTTACCAAATGGATAGAAGTAATACCAACTAGACAAGGCACTGATACTATTATCATCCAATTTCTGGAAGGAAATATATTGTCTAGGTTTAGCCGCCCCCATAAAATCATAATAGACAATGCTGATGATTTCAAGTTCAAGAAAATGATATATTTTTGTAACAAGTATCATATTAAATTAGGGAAATCTACTGCTTATTACCCCTAGGGTAATGGGTTAGATGAGTTTTATAACAAGAATTTGGTAAATATTATTAAAAAGTTATTGCAAGAGAATAAGAAGTCAAGGCACAAAAAATTAATCAATGCACAATGGGATGATCGAGTTAGTACCAAGAGATCCAATGGAACAATGTCACCATTCCAAATAGTGTATGGAACAGATGATGTTTTCCCAACTTCTTTGGGAATTCTAGTGCTTAAACTTCTACAAAAATCATAATTTGAGACCAATTGTATGTAAAGAAGAATAAACCAAACTATTTAGTTATAACAATAAAGGGAGGAAATCTATCATAAAACTCAAGTCATCCAAGAAAACATTAAAAGGATTTTAAACTCAATGATATTGTTTTAAAGTAGATGATTTTAAACTCAATGATCTTGTTTTGAAGTGGGATTCTAGATGTGAGGATAAGGGAAAGCATGGTAAATTTGATAACTTATGGAAAGGGCCTTTTAAGATTGGATCCTTTAGGGGCCATAATGCATTCTTGTTAACATATTTGAATGGAGATGAGCTGCCAGGTGGACCTGTAAAGGGAAGAAAGTTAAAGAATTATTTCCTACCCAATTAGGACAATTCATTCATCAAAAGAATAATTTTACTTTCATATTGTAAGAGTGTAGGTGACTCTTAGTAGAAGTTGAATCCCATAGAGAAGGACCTAAGATTACGATGATGTACTACCATAGGTATGAATAACACACATGTATAACAGTTCAATTGGAAGATCTCTACAATATTCCCAATGGATCAAGGCAACTAATCTACAATGTTCTTGACACCTCAGAAGGAGGATGTCATCCCCAATTGGAGCCACTGTTAGGGTCCTATGATTCATAGGTTAAATTGATGATTGAATATTTTTTTTTAGTTGATTAAAATGTGAATAATATTGTATTATGAAAATGATTTACAAAAAAAATGTATATAAAGAAATGAAAACAGGGTATAAAAAATGTATATGTGAAAAAGAAAAAATAGAATAAAAAGGAAAAATGAAGAAACCCCAAAAAATGTATTTAGGTAAGCAAGTCTAATTGCCACCAAAAGAAAAAACAAAATGCATCAGTTAATACTTAGAAATTTTGAATAAATGTGTTGCTAGCCAAAATGCCACATTGTAAATAGGACAAGTAGGATTAACTAGTCTAATCACCATGTTTAAATGTGATTAGGATGAAATAAAATAGATTATGTTAGTGAATAAATCAATCGCACAGTTTAATCGTGATTGAGCTAAGTTAGTGAAGTTAATGATCAGGAGCTCAAGTCTGAGCTATGGAAAAAGCTTAAAATTTAAAGTATTCAAAATCACTTGCAACCTGAACGATCGGATAGGCCTCGTCGTTGCAATCCTGGCGCCACAAACGACACTCAAATCCGACATCGTATGTGAAAGTTATTCAAGTTTGAAGTCTCCACTAACCTCCAAAAAATAGTTGACCAGGTTTGACTTTTCTAAATTGGAAAAATTAAAAAAAGAATATTCCAAGGAATATTCGCTAGAATATTCCATTCGGGCCAATCCAATTTTGACAAGTGGCAGCACTGGATTCGTTGGTGGATTGACTTTGGTTTTTGGTGGCCAATCAGTGGGTGCCATGTGGCAAGCTCAGAGGCCACCACGTGGCCCCAGGCCATGGAAAGTTTGGTGTAACAAAATTTTGTGAGTCCGCATATTTGAACCCACAACCTTGTGTGTGCAAGCCAAGCGACCCGACCAACTCTCATATTCCAAAGTTCTTAACAATTATCAGATGCAACACATATTTAAAGGTTAATGATAGTTTGGGTGGCAGAAAATGGGGGCTAGCCCCTAAGGGCCAGCCACCACATATCACATGACCAGCCTTCAGGAACCGTGGGGCTCGCAAACAGTGGAGTTGGTTAAATTCCAGTTAATTAGCATTTAAACGTGGCTTAGCCACTAATCTGAATCATTAGTGCCAATTATGTTTTGTTTTTTTAAAACAGGTTTAAGCCGCCCTAATCTTTGTTTAAGTTAATCTAAACCAGAATTAAGATTTGGCGACAGTTATGGCGGGTCCGTTAATTTCAGCGGTTGGCCAACTTTGGCGCTCCTATCTGCAGTCTCTCCACATTTGGTGGAGTTTGTTTAGGTAAAATTGGGCAGAAATTTGTTTTGGCCATAACTTCTCCAATATTGGACCAAATTGGATGAAAGTTTGGTCAATTTTGGGTATTACGAGCATTATGGAGTGTTTGGGACAGGTTCCAAAGGCATTAGAGGTTTTCTATAACCATTTTTGCTTCAGGGAAGCTTGGAGAGCCACTAGGGCCATTGGTGAAATGGAGCTGTATTGAGTTGTACCTCACTGTTTGAGGTGAACAAAAACCCATTTTCAGCTATTTTCCACCTTTTGAACCTAATGAAAGAGGTTTAAGAAATTTTTTAATACTTTCAAAGCCCGAAAAGCTTCAGGGAAGTTTGGAGAGCCATTAGGGCCATTGGGGAAATGGAGTTGTATTGAGTTGTCCCTCACTGTTTGAGGTGAACCAAAAACCATTTCCGACTATTATCTACCTTCTGAACCTAATGGAAGAGGATTCAGAACTTTTTTAGGACTTCTATAGCCCAAAATTTTGAGATGAGTTCAAAGAGCCATTAGGGCCTTGAAGAGAAGGCACTGTTTTTGGTAATTTTTCATTGTTTAGTGAATATGGAAAAACATTTTTAGCATTTTCATGTCTTCTGATTCTGTATTTACAGTTAGAGTTTCCTATTGAGGAACTTTTAAACTTGTATTAGCATTTTGGAACATTTTAATACAAGAGGACAAGCCAATTTGGGAGGCTTGGTCCAGCAGACGTAGCCCAGGAGGGGTGAACTGCTCACCAAATATCTAAGTCATGTTATGCTGAAGTTATTTTTCTGTGTATTTCTGATTTAATATGTTAAAAAAAAAACTTAATTAACATTCCCTCAAACTTAAACTCAGAAACAGTTACCAAATACACTTTGTTTAACTTGAAAGACATGGATAATTTTGCACACATTTAATTAAATGGAAATGGATACTTTGCACAAAATTTACAACATTTACAAATAATTCCATTTTCAGATCATATGGTATCAAAGCTTAGGTTGAGCATATTTTTTTGTGCAAAATGTGTTAAAACAGTGTAAAATATTGACTATTTTATTGGTTACAAAATGGTTGATTGTATGAGTTTGCTTGAGTTGAAAAGATAGCTGTTGATAGCTAAGTCTTGGAAAGGAAAAAAGAGTTGTAGGCTATTTCCTTACCTCAAATTACCTCAAGACTACCTTTGGAAAACAACCCCTCTTGATTAGTGTTTGCTACAAAAGCTATTGGAGTTTTTGTTTTATGGCTGCTTGATTAAGAGTATGGCTGTAAAGACATTTGGTTAAAAGCTTGTCATTTGTTTAAAAGCTTTGAGAACTTTTATTTGGAAGTTCATTTTGTTAATTTGACCATTTACGTCATGAAAAATTCCTCTACAAGTGAATTTTCCTCCTTTACGATATTCTTCAATTATGACATGAAGAATGAGTTCATTAAGATGAAGGACATGGTGCAGATTCTAATTGAGGATCAAAGAGAGTGTTAAGCTTCATGCACAATTGTTAGCCATGAAGGAAGAGAAGGAAAAAATTCTCCAAAGACTGCATGACATGGGGAAACAACTACTTCAAGCTCAAGAAGCTTTGTCCAATAAAATGCCTGAGGAAGAGGTAAACCATTCCAACTTGTCTTCAATTTCCTCAATTGAAAAGTGTGTTGGTTCTTTTGAAAAACATACAAGGGGTATAGGGTCCAAATTAATGTTTAAGATGGGCTATCATGAAGGAAAAGGTTTGGGCAAGCATGCACAAGGCATGGTTGACCCTATTTCAATTGTGGAGCGACCCAATAATGTTGGTCTTGGTTATGTGTAGTTTAATGGCGAAGACTCCAAATCCTTGAATGCATGTGATGCAAATTTAAAGAGAACCTTTATTCCAAGTTCTAAAATGCACATATGTCAACATTGTTTTAAGGATTATTTCCATGGTTTTGAGCCATCATTGCAGCAAGTAGAGGGTAAACATGTCACTTATGGAAAGTATGCAAATGTAAACAGTTTTCAAGACAAGAAGAGTGATGAAAGTCTGAAAAATAAAGTTGTTTCCTCTACTAGTTCATCGTCTCTCGAAGAAAAAAAGGATGGAAATTCCATGCAACAAAAGAGGTATAATTATTCACATGATCAATTTGATTATGTTTCAGCAAAGAATGATATTTTTTCTTGTTCAGATGAAAGAAAGTTTTGTTGCACATTTTGTGGTGGATTTAACCATGTTGCTTCAAGATGCCGGTTGAAAAGGAAAGCACACAGGAAGCAGAAGAGGCAAAGAAAACTTTCACAGAAAGTGCTTAAGAGTTGCACATTTTGTCAAAATAAGGGACATGATGTCTCTCATTGTTGGACTTTGCATCCAACCAGTCGTCCAAAGCACATGCAGCTAGAGGACAAAGATATTGGCGCAAGTGGATCTATGGATTCCATTATCGATGTGGAAATTGAAGATTCACATGTAGAAATGTTGCAGCAGGAAAACACACCATGGAGGTGGCTTGGTAGGAAGTGGATTAACTTCTTAATGCAGTAAGTCATACTCATTTTTTACATGCAAATTTCAGATTTTGTATGCATGTATTTCAGTTGAAAAGTTGATGCAAGATCGCATGTAAAAGCAGTTTTAGTTGAAGGAATCTCTTTGTTGTTGCAAAATTTTGCCATGGAGGTGTAAAAGATGAGTATGATACTCACTTATATTGCAGAAATTTCTTTTAGTTCAGCTCTTAGTCACCCACATGTTTTTGGGATAATGTACTTATTGGTATTTGAAAAGAAGAGTTGAAGTTACACATGTACATAGAGGTTGTATGTGTAATTAGCGAACTGTATATAATTTCATTGTACATTGATACATACGCATGTGTTTGTCAAGATGTATCTTGTTGTTTATCGACTTGTGTCGATTGTGTGCACACTTTTTACAGATTTTGTGTGTCAATTGTATAGCACATTTCATGTCAACTTGTTGTTGATGTCATATGTTGCACGACTTATGATTGAGTCAAAGGTGTTTTCGATTGTGGATAGATTGATGGATACACCAATGTCCAAAGAGGATTACCATATATTTGATGTTACAGGAAGCTGACAATCAATGCTTTGAAGGAGCAAAGAGGTGATCTTCATTTCAAATTTTGCATGAGATTTTTGTTTCAAGATTGATGTGCACTCTTGTGACAGGATTTTGCAAGAAGCTTGTAGTTCATTTAGGACTTGATGTTCAGATTAGTTCTAAAATTTTCTTGCCAGTAATTTGCTGAGTAAGTGCAAGAAAAGAAGCTCTTGACAGGAGGATAAACATCAGTGAAGGGAAGAATGAATTTCTTTCTAGTTGAAGTTCAAATTCATTTTCCATGCAAAGAAAGTTTTTAGAGGCTAAAGAGAAGAGGATGTTGTTATTCTCTCATTTTATGTACAGTTCAGTTTCAACATTTCAGTGATCTTTTGGGGACCAAAAGCTTCTCATTAGGGAGGTGTGATCAGGAGCTCAAGTCTGAGCTATGGAAAAATATCAAAATTGAAAGTGTTCAAAATCACTTGCAACCTGAATGATTGGATAGGCTTTGTTGCTACGATCCTGGTGCTGTGGACGACACTCAAATCTGACATCGTATGTGAAAGTTATTCAAGTTTGAAGTCTCCAGTAACCTTCAAAAAATAGTTGACCAGGTTTGACTTTTCTAAATTGGAAAAATTTTAAAAAGAATATTCCAAGGAATATTCTTGGAATATTCCATTCGGGCCAATCAAATTTTGACAAGTGACAACACTGGATTCATTGGTGGATTGACTTTGGTTTTTGGTGGCCAATCAGTGGGTGCCACGTGGAAAACCCGGAGGCCGCCACGTGGCCCCAGGCCATGGAAAGTTTGGTGTAACAAAATTTTGTGAGTCCACAGATTTGAACCCGCGACCTCGTGTGTGCAAGCCAAGCAACCCGACCAACTCTCCTATTCGAAAGTTCTTAACAATTATCGGATGCAACGCATATTTAAAGGTTAATGATAGTTTGGGTGGCGGAAAATGGGGGCCAACCCCCACATATCACATGACCAGCCACCAAGAACCGTGGGGCTCGCAAATGGCGGAGTTGGTTAAATGCCAATTAATTAGCATTTAAACATGGCTTAGCCACTAATCCGAATCATTAGTGCCAATTATGTTTTGTTTTTTTAAAACAGGTTTAAGCCGCCCTAATCTTTGTTTAAGTTAATCCAAACCAGAATTAAGATTTGGCGGCAGTTATGGCGGGTCCGTTAATTTCGGAGGTCGGCCAACTTTGGCACTCCTATCTGCAGTCTCTCCACATTTGGTGGAGTTTGTTTAGGGAAGATTGGGCAGAAATTTGTTTTGGCCATAACGTCTCCAATATTGGACCAAATTGGATGAAATTTTGGTCAATTTTGGGTATTCTAAGAATTTTTGAGTGTTTGGGACAGGTTCCAGATGCAGTAGAGGTGTTCTATAACCATTTTTGCTTCAGGGAAGCTTGGAGAGTCATCAGGGCCATTGGGGAAATGGAGCTGTATTGAGTTGTACCTCACTGTTTGAGGTGAACCAAAAACCATTTTCAACCATTTTCCACCTTCTGAACCTAATGGAAGAGGTTTCAGAGCTATTTTAAGACTTTCAAAGCCCGAAAAGCTTCATGGAAGTTTGGAGAGCCATTAGGGCCATTGGGGAAATGGAGCTGTATTGAGTTGTACCTCACTATTTGAGGTGAACCAAAAACCATTTTTGACTATTTTATACCTTCTGAACCTAATGGAAGAGGTTTCAGAACTGTTTGAGGACTTCTACAGCACAAAAATATTCAGAGGATTTCGAAGAGCCATCAGGGCCTTGAAGGAGAAGGCACTGTTTTTGGTAATTTTTCACTGTTTAGTGAATATGGAAAGGAATTTTTAGCATTTTCATGTCTTTTGATTCTGTATTTACAATTAAATTTTCCTATTGAGGCACTTTTAAACTTGTATTATCATTTTGGAGCATTTTAATACAAGAGAACAAGCCAATTTGGAAGGCTTGGTCCAACAGACGTAGCCCAGGAGGGGTGAACTGCTCACCAAATATCTGAGTCATGTTATGTTGAAGTTATTTTTCTATGTATTTTTGACTTAATATGTTAAACAACAAACTTAATTAACATTCCCTCACACTTAAACTCAGAAACAGTTACCAAATACACTTTGTTTAACTTGAAAGACATGGAGAATTTTGCACACATTTAATTAAATGGAAATGGATATTTTGCACAAAATTTACAACATTTACAAATACTTCCATTTTTAGATCAGTTAATCACACCATTTAATCGTGGTTAGCTGACACAGAAAAAAATAAAAAATCCCTTGCAAATTCAAATGAAGCATTAGTGAGTAAATAGGTGATTTTTAGAAGGTTATTAAGCTTATATTAGATTAGTTAAAATAAAGAAATTAATCAGGATTTATCACATGTAATAAAGTGGTGATGAATGTCTTTTTGTAATGTTTAAAATTTATGATAAAAATTCAATGGTTGAGATCATCCCCTGCCCGGATCAATGGCGGGGGAGTGTTTTCGAGCCCCCCTGAGCTCCATCGTGCTTTTCCCACAGGGGTGGGGGGGTCCGAAACATTTGGACACACTGTCCTACGGGTCACCCTCACAAAACTTCACACACCCCCTTCCTTTTCACTCATCTGCCCCGCGCCACCTCCTAAAATTTTCCCTCTATTGACCACCCACATCCCCACCAATGCCCATCCACCACAACAGCCTACCCAATCCTACCATCACTCCTCCCACCTTGACTGACCCTCCTCCACTCGCCATCTTCCAACTCAGCATCGCAGAGCCCACTCCTCGAACTTTCCTTCCATTAGTATTTTCTCGATAATTCATTCCTCTCCAAATAAAAAGATACCATCTGGCACTTCCTTGCCCATGTCAGCAAACCATTATGACAATAGATTCCTCCCTACGCGGCTACAATGGACCCGCTCCCAGTTAACTGTAACAACTTAAAAATAATTTCAAAAAATACTCTTCTAAAAACTGTGATACCTTGAAATTCTGCTTCTCCATTGTTTTAAACGACCAGGAAAAATTTCCAGTCCTCCATGCCGTCACTGTGATGAGTAAATTGATAGTGATTAGATCGCCATCAGTGAACCCATTTCAACATGAAACAATTATCTTCCCTTTTCAAGTAATAATGAGTCTTCATCCCTTTGTTTCTCTCTGATATTTGATAAATGGCCCCTAAAGGAAAATCCCCCAAGAACAAAGGCAAGAAGCCTGAAGAGAATCCAATGCTACCCCCTCCCATTGACCTGGATTACCTATTTTTGAATTCGACTTGTTCAAAATTCACAGTTGGTTGAAGCATAAATTCTTAGACCAGAGTGATGAATTGGGCCTGTGGGAGTCTTCCCTGTCCCAATTCATGTTACCACAAACCCATTACTTCCCTGAGCTAATTTCCTGGTGTCAAATAAGCTATGTACCCTCCCAAAGAACAATTGTTAGCAGAAATGGTGAATTTTTGCTCACCATCACAGTTGGAGCCATTTTACAAATGCTCCAAGTAAAAAATCCAGAATCCACAAATCCATTATCAGTAGAATCTCTCACAAGGCTCTACAACAATTTGACCTTGCCACAGAGATCCAAGATCTTCGAAATATTTCTCCCTGAAGATGCTCAATTTCCCAAATCAAACCCTCCATACTCATATTCTATGTTTTCTAAGGTAATAAAAAAAATAATCACCATCATCTCATACATACTTGGTTACCACTATGATCAGTGTGTTGATGAGGTCATTGTTGGCTTTTTGTAAAATTGCACCACTCACGAGAAACCTGTTATTTTTAATTACAATGAGTTTATTGTAGACACAATGAATGACCAATTTGTGAAATTTCCTACAGAGGGAGATTTAAAATATTCTGTTGTTTTAGATTATTCATTTATCATCAAGCATACAGGTTTCCCCTTTCTTTGCAGAAAATGGATGAGCAGGGTAATTCACACTCAATGATCTATTGGACCTCCTTGGTGAGGAAAATTTCCATAGAGTTTACCTTTGCAGACTATGTTGATCAGTTTATACATAGTTACTTTTCATCTAAATAGTGATATGGAGCCTAGGATAGGATCAGATATTCAAAAATTATTACATCTTAGTGACCAGGTGAAGATAGGTGACTGGTATTTAAACTAGAACTGTACAGAGAATAGAATCTATGGGTGTGAATTTCCACCCTATAAGCTACCAAAATTTGTTCCCATGAGACTGTGATGATTCGAGTACATTAGAAAAATGATTCACATGGATGACTTACATTTTGTGGCATCTAAGAAGAAGGCACAATTTAAAATAAAAGCACAGGTTGGACCATTTGTGTGCAATACCAGAACAACTAGTAAGGAAGCAGATTTGTTGTTGAAGAAAATGAATTTTTAGTTAATATTTACTTGGTATTATGACTCTTTCGGCCTGATTTTGAAGCTGAGGGTGGAACAAAATACCACTCCCTACACACACACTCCTCAGCCATAGATAGATCAATATATGAAACAAAATCAATGGGAGGAGAACTCACTGTAGGAGGCCGAAGAACAAGTCATGTCAACAACCACCTCTCAGACTCCTACAACTCAAGAAAAGCAGCAAAAAAAGAAAAGGAAAGAAGAATCTTCCCCAATGACAAAAATTGGAGCTAAGGAGTTACTAATATACAACAAGAAACAAAAGACCAACAATGCACCTATTTTTCAGCACGAGAGTAAAGAGCGGGAATCAATAGTTTTGATAGGTCTTCATGTTTCTATAATATAGGATGACATATTCATAGCATATCCTTCTTCATAAAAATCCAAAGATCCTCTGGAGACAGCACAAACAACAAACATGGCTCAAGACACTGTTAAGCCTATTATTTTTTCCAAGTACAAGGCAATGAAATAGAGGAATGAAATGCTTAAAGCCACAACATACACATAATTCTGGAAGCATACAACCACATAACCACACAGGCTCCTATCGTCCTTTGACATAGAGAAAGGAAAAATGAAAATTTCATTCCTTGAGGAAAAGGTGGCAGCCCCAAGGACACCAATAGATTACAAAGAACATGAATTTTCATTTGATGCACAACAAATTCACCCAATTAACCAAATGGACATGCATAAGAAAATCAATGAGATGATGTATTCTACTCTAATTAATGCTTCCATGTCAGCTTATATATTGCAGGTATTAGTCAACAACACACAGACACAACTCAAGTTGGAAATGATTTCATCCTTAGTCAAGGATACCAAGATCAAGTCACTGGAATACTTGGCGATTAAACTGGGATATAATCCCAGTGATATGAAGGCAACAAAAGAAATTGTGAAAAGGAAAAATGATAGTATTGTAGAATTGGGGAAGTAGCTTAAGATTCCCACCATAAAGGATCCACAGGCTAAGGAAGTAGGAGATATTGAAAAGGAAAACGAGGACATGTTCAAGATAATAATTGAACAGAACAGTCAAATCCGAGACATGTAAGTGGAGCTGGAGAAACTTCTCAAAGAAAAAGAACATGCATCACAGTTGGCCATAGTTTCAGTCACAGTAGTCCCAATTTCAGTGTCGACAAACTGAGGGCCATCTACATCAAATTTAGCACTAGCATGGATACCAGATCCTACAAGTGAGTTGGTTAAAACCATGAACAATCTGTCCATTCAAGGGCTAGAAATTGCTAAGTTAAAAGCTCAACTAAAAACACTGCAAGAACATAAATTAAATATAGACACTTCTTATGTTGCATAATTACATAAAACTCATTAGCTCACTCTGCAAGTTCAACATTTACAAAGTGAGTCAAAAATGGCACAAACTCTAGCGAAAGAAAATGAATGTATATGGATAGAGACAAATTAAGCCATCACTGAGATATGGCCTTCAATTTAGATTATTTTTGAAGAACAAGAATTAATACGTAGGTCCAAAGAAGCAATGAAGGAAATAAAAAAAATTGGGGACATAGAACATTTTTCGCGCTGATAGTCTCGTCAGGAAGCGCAACTGGCGTGTCTGTTCGTCCATTAATCGCGCCACCGTGCCAAAATACCAGATTTTCATCTAGGCGCTGATTTTTCGCTTGGGAGGGCGCCAACTCACCTTCAAGGAGATCCGCGAGAAGTGTTGTGTAGATTAATCCGTCTTGCGGACAAGACCGATCTCTCTAGTACAAAAGGTAACTAGCAACAAACAGCCAATTATACTAATCTCTCTCTAAGCATATGCAATTTATAAAAACACTTATACGGGTGCAAGGCCTACCTTATGTCCAACGCTTTGCTTGCTTACTTGATTTTGTTGAAGTCCTTCCCGTGCACTGAAAGAACGTCCTTCGTATATCTGCAATCACAAACAAGGAAAAAGATTAAGCAGCACCTGTATAGACATTATCATAAATCATACTTATCATAATGATCAAGGAATTTATGAAATAAACCACAAATTGACAGTTTAATAAGAGAAATGAGTATATTTGTATTAACTTTAAAGATAGAAAACCTTTACAACCTGTGCCTTGATGTTGTGCAGGTCCTCCCGGGGTCCGAAGCAGGAATCTCCTTTACTCTGACAAGCATTGCACTCTTTGAACTAAGACAAATGAAGATGAGTGATTTAACCTCACAGAAAGTCTTAGTTACTTAAGTCTAAATCTCAACATCATTTAACTTCAAATCTCATAAGCTTGAACTCCCTTTGAGGCTACCCAAGGCCTCTTTTTATAGTGAAAGAGAGGAGGTTTCTAGTTCCAAATATGAAGGGATAGAATCCTCCTTCAAAGGGATAAGCTCCTTACATCAAGGGGTTAGCTCCATTAAGAGAGGAATGCATGAACCAGCTTCAAAGCGTATCCATTCCGAAAATTCCCGTCTAGAATCTTCTAGAATTCACCTGGAATTCACTTTTTAATCTTCATTTTCTCACCTTTTTATGTTTTACAGAGGTCCGCACCCATTACACAAAGAACGTGCGGTATGGTTCCGCATGCAGGCTGAGATTTAGGTGCGGGACCGCAGGGAATGCATAGAGAAAGTGCGATACCAATTCTTAGGGGATTTTAGGGATTTTTCTCTGATTTTGAAGCTTATTATAGGACATTTGCATATTGACTTGCAAATAGGAAGTATGAGTGAACATGAGCTCATACAAGCCATAATGTTTATGTGATAAATAGCGGTAACAAATTGCCTAAAGTGCAAAAGTCCGAAATAGAAGAAGTCGTAGTCCGTCATATATGATGCCAGGGCAGACTTTTATCATTTTAAAGATCATCTCCGTGGACACCCCAAATTTTAACCCGTAAAAACATTCAATGCAAAATATATACATGTATATGTCAATGCAAAATATATACATATATATGTCATCACTGAGGTAGGCATTCCCATGCTCAGATAAAAACTAACTATAAACTAACTGAAATCGTTCTGATACAGGAATGATTTTGAATACATCATAGTATAGATATATGTAGACACAGTATGGACGCAGCCATCTGTTTATAAATAGTCTACTGTATAGATGACAACAAAATTCCTCACAGCCTGGATGGTGGAAACTAGATCCAGGGTCTTGATTTTCGCATCTCGAACTAGTACGATTCTATCCATGTAAATAAATGTGTTAAAGTCGAACATGGTAGAAACCACTTGATTACCAGTCAATGATGTGAACTGTTAACAAGTGTGAGAGAAACCACCAGTAATGTCAATGGCTCTCAAAGTACTCAGTACAATCCATGAAATGTGAATGAATGAGCTGAAGTCGAACATCTCACGAAATCATTCGATCGAAGGTCAATGATGCAACCTGTCGTCGAAGGCGAGAAACCTGCCATTGAGGCATGCATATTTCAAGGTACTGACGATTTCTGGATCAACTTTCTAGATAATATGCTGATGTCGATAGAAAGCGATCTGTCGTAGGCAAGCCCACAACTCGAAATCATAGATCAAGTTTTGAAAATATATTGGCAAGGACTGACTCAGGGATGGTCAAAATATGGATGACAGATATTTTGCAGATGAATGGTTTATTTGAACTATTCTCTTGAACACATAACGACACTGCAGATGGTTTGGTAACATTTCACCCAAAGCTAATACTCAGAAACCGGCTGAAGACTTTCAATGTGGTTTGATTAACTGTTAGGCAAAGGATTTCCCAACCCAGGTGAACAAAAAGTGTCGTGTTCAAGAGTGGTTGATTGAATTTTCGAAAATTTAAAATACAACAAACATGCCCATTTTTCTCTCTTTTTCCCCCACCATTTCTGGCAAGTACCTCTTTATTTTTGACAAGCTTGAAGAGGATAACATTTGGTTGATTATAAGCTCATCCTTCGGATGAGTCCAACTTAGTTTAAAATTTGAACCCTAAGAAGGAGTGGTTCGTTCCTGTTGAAAATTAAACAGGTCCTTTACTGTTAAGTTTTAACGAGTCCAGTATAGGAGAAACTCCGTGTTTTTCAGTTTTAGGGAGTCAGAAGAAAAACTTAAGAAAACTCCATGGGTGTTCTTTTTCGTAAATTTAGTCTCTCGAGCCCGAAAAAGGATAAAATAATGCGAGAGAGAACTCTATTGACCGTATTTAGTCAACGTATACCTTTTTCGTAAATAGTCCATTTCAGTCCGTAAAAGGGGTAAACTTATACTGAAAGGACGATCATTCATTTACTTTAACGAGTTCGAATAATTAAGTACTCGACAATCTTTTCATATTTAGAGAGTCTGAAAAGGGCTTAAAAGAGGACTCCAAGGTTTCGCTTTTTCGTAAATTTTTTGAAAGAATCCAAAAAAGTGATAAAAGTATGCTCTTTGTTGAAAAAATGATCAGTTCACCTGAAAAATCCTGTTTCTGCACAAAAACTTAAAACATTACACATACCTGTTTAAGATAAGTAAAAATGCTTTCAAAAATACCCTTTTAAAGTGAAAAATAAATAAATTAAAAATTCATCCATTTGAAAAAACTTATAAAAAGGACTTTTTCAATTTCATTTTTACCGTTCAGTTTCAGAGTGAAAAGTAAAAAGCTTTTGGGTAAGAAAGTGCCTGTGAAGATTCTGGAAAATTCGTCCATTGGAATCGAGAACCGTCAGTCCCAGGTAATCCACAACCTCTCTATCTTGTTTTTCATCCGTTTCAATTTTGTTTTTAGGCTTTAGTTTGAACTTTTGGAGCAAAAATAGTTAAAAAATTTCGCCCGCGGGGTCCGCAGGTGGGACACATGTTACCTGCGGACCCCGAATTTTTCTTACAAAGAAAAAGTCGTGGGTTACGCACCCGGTACATAGCCTGCGTGCAGATCTACGCTCTGTTTACAAAGAGCGGGTGCGGTACCCGCGCGGTCCATTTTAAAACAGTGATTTCTCATTTATTTGCCAAAAATTTTCAAATAAGACTATTCTAACTTGCCTTGTTCTGTATTGTAGGATTAACAAGATGCTTATCTGGCGAGAACGTGAGCATGAGGAAGTGGACGAAGCCGCCATACTTCATTTGCCCACACAAAGGGCATTAAAAGCATGTGGTTTATACAAATTTTGGGCCATCTCTGGCATGAGGGCACAAGTGGAACTCTTAACATGGTTGGTAAACAGATGGAACGTGGAGGACCAGAGCTTTTTAATTGGTGGCCACCGGCTCGAAATTGAGCTGGAGGATATATACTTCTTGACTGGTTTGTCCAAGAGGGGCGAACATGTTTCTTTGTTCGGGACTAAGCCAGGTGGTCAGACTGTCGCTAGTCTCCAACTAGAATTCTGCAATGATCAGGCAAAATCCTCGGGACAAACGGATTGACATAAAACACATCATCCGTCCTGAGTTGAAAGTTATAGCTTTTACTGTTACCAAACTGTGTGGGAGTGCCGCGCTTCATGCAGCTACTGGTTCCCAAATGCGCAATGTTGTGGACTGTTATCGCGGCACCATCTTTAACTGGTGTGAAGTTGTGTTGGCCAATGTAAAAGGCCAACTAACCAGAGCAAAAAATGGGAAACTGAATAACTTTGGATATGGATCCATTGTTGTTTCTTTTGCTCTGGAGAGGATCCCCCTATTAGCTCCACAGAGTATTGTTGTTGATGCCGGTCGACCTCGAGAACCGGGAATGGTTCGTTGGTCCGCGTTGATGGCCCGTCATGCTATTGAGGGTACTGAGATTGTGCGATTCCATTCTTCATATTTTCGTTGGCTGGATCACCAATTTTTTATGATAGAGGATTTTCCGTATGCCGGGATAGATTTCCGCGGTGATAGAGAGATGACTCTCCCTGCAGGGGAACAGTGGGATGATTCAGGTAAAATTATTTTTCAACGTTTGCTAAGTTCTAATTTTTTAAATTTTTTATCGTCTTAGAAAACTAATAACCAAAAGTTTTTGAATACAGACGTGGGTCCACATCGACCAGCTCATCTCCAACCTTTCGAGAGGAGACAACCAGCTGCGCCCGCACCAGCCCCAGCAGGCCAATCAATAAAGATTTTGACTGATTTGGAGCATCATCTAGAGCGTTTGACTCTAGATATTCCAGAGACCAGCATAGATGACATTCCTCTCAGGCTGCAAAGATATGTGATTGGAGTTCCGGGACCTTTCAGGCGGTTCCTATGCAGGGTAGCTCGGACAGTTGTTTGTTATCGTGATCACCATCAGTGATGGGATGATCGTGTAGACTCATATTTTTGACTCTTGTATTATCATTTTTGCTGATCATAAGGTGTTTCCAACCTATGATCGAAGACGATGTATATTTTTTGAAAACAGACGTATACTATGATATATCACTATTTGCGGGCTATCTGTGTACATATGTGAATGTTGTTTGTTTTACTGCTTTTAATTATTGCAAATGTCTATTTATCATACTAGAAGCAATCGAATCTACTAATGTATTTAAATGTCTTGGAATATGCTGATATTCAATGTAATCAAACTCACGTTCCAAGAGACGAACTCTTAAAAATAACTGTAATAACACTGGATTTCTAATGGTATAAACCCTGTTAAGTTGTAATACAACAAGTTCAAAATCCAACCTTACAATCAAACTCCGAATTCCAAATGATATAGATTCAGACAATAACTCAATCACTGCACTATACTCGGCAATGTTATTTGTTGTTTGACCAAGGCTTACCCCATGCATGGATACTAACTCATCAGAGGGTGAATAGATAACCCAAGCCGCGGAAGAAATGTTCCGTGTACTACGACAAGCACCATCAGCAAAACCAATGTAGGTTTGAAGAGACGTCGACATCTGCAATATCAAGAGTAAAACTCAGATAAGCAGGAATAGTGACAAAACACACTTCTAAACTAGGCACACTTTTCTAATCTAAAACACACCAGCAGTAAAGAAATCTAAACTAACAAAAATCTCCACACCTCATTTAAGCATAATATCGCTTTAGATAAAGCCCATTTCTGGGTTTATCCAAAGGGACACCGTCAAAATCTATCAACTCATAGGCCCCTTTTTCTAACTTTCGTTTCACAATGTAAGGACCATGCCACATAGGCACGAATTTCCCAGCTCCTAGCTTGTCGTTAGCTTGATCATAAAGTAAAACTAGATCTCCTTCTGAAAAATTTCGAGGAGTCACATTTCTATCATACTGAGATTTTATCCTTTTAACATGAGCCTCATTTGCTATTGCAACGTTTTGTCGATTCTCATCTAATTGGGCTAAGTACAAGAAACGTTTTTCTTCTTCAGACGTAGCTGGAAGTAATTCTACGGCTAATTTTAGTGACGGTATTTCGCATTCAATCGGCAGCACAACTTCCAAACCGTAAACCAGTTGAAAAGGAGTGAAACCCGTTGATGTTTTGACTGAGGTTCGATATGCCCAAAGCGCTGAAAATAACATGGAATGCTAATTCGTCTTGTGAATACCAATGATTCGTTTAATCATGGTGACTAAAACTTTGTTAATGGCTTCAACCAGACCATTGGCTTGCGGATAGTACGGAGTGGAACTATCGTGGCGTAGGCCAAGTTGTTCTGTCAGTTCAGTCATCATGACATTCCGAAAATGACTTCCATGATCCGTAATAATAGCTTGAGGAACACCGAACCTAGCAATTATGTGATTAAATATGAATGTTGCAGCAGTCTTGCCGTCAGCTGAATATGTAGGCATCGCCTCGGCCCATTTTGTAAAATAATCTACTGCGAGAATAATATAGGCATGCCCCTCGGCCGAGTGAGGGTTACATGTGATAAAATCGATACCCCATTTTGCGAAAGGACCAACAGCAATTATAGGGTGAAGAGGAGCAGGTGGCGCGCGCATTTTTTGATCAAAAATTTGACAGTTGTGGCATTTCCAAACCGCATAAATGCAATCTTTAAACAACGTTGGCCAGAAATAACCTGCACGCAATATCTTTTGGGCTGTGGCATACCCAGACATATGACCGCCACATGCTCCAGAATGACAGTCATTTAACACCTTTTCAGCTTCTTCATGAGTTAGACAACGTCGGAAAACAGAATCCGCTCCTCGTCGATAAAGTGTATCACCAATGATATTATACTGTTGGGATTGGAAGCGTATTTTCCGTCGCTGAGTTCGTGAAATGTCAGGCCGAAAATATTGGGTTTGGAGATAAACAATAATATCTCCATACCATGGATCAAGTGTACTGATAAGAAACAAAGATTCGTCCGCAATGGACTCTTCTGCCACTGTTTCAGTATCAGTAGAGGGGAAATCGCACATCAGTTCCACAAATACCAAAGATTTCTTTGCCTTGGATTTCTCAAATTCCAAGTCAAATTCCTGCAGGATAACTATCCATTTGGAATATTTGCCCCCTAGCAATTGTTTGGTCAAAATATACATCATAGGGTTGCAATTAGAAATTACTGTGGTTTTACGTAACAAGATGTAATGTCTAAAACGTTGGACAGCTTGAACAGCTGCCAAGGCCAATTTCTCCACGTGTATATTTGATTTCAGTCGGATGTAGATTTCGACTAAGATAATAAATCACATGTTCATTGTGAGATTCATCTTCCTGAACTAGTACCATCCCAATAGTGGAATGAGAAGCAGCGAGGTACAAAATGTAATCTTGGTTGTAGTTGGGAGGATGCAATAACGGTGCATGGGTCAACGCGTGTTTAAGTGCATCGAAAGATCGATCAGCGATCTCGTCCCAAAAGAATGGAATGTTCTGTTTCAACAACCGGGTAAAACCCTTTGTAAGCTCGGCATAGTTAGGAATAAATCTACGTAAAAAGTTTGCTTTCCCCTGCAAACTTTGGAGTTGGCGTAAAGTCGAAGGAGGAGGCAATTTAACAATGGCTTCGACCTTCGATGGATTGACGCGAATGCTTGTTTTCGAGACAACAAATCCTGATAGCCGACCCAATTCTACGTAGAAAACACATTTATGCGGATTCAGCCTTATCCGATAATGCCTACATCTCATAAAAATTGCTCGTAAATGAGTGGGATGATCGGCCCTACGTAATGAATGAGCAGGTAAATCTTGACTCATTTTCTGATCATATTCATGAATGGCGACGTAGACGACGTTTGGTGAAAGTTTATATTCCGGATCAAATTTTGGCAGAATGGTTTGTTAAATCATTGTTACCCAAGATCACTGAAGATGTAGCTAAGGCTGGTGTTGTTACTGAAGAGCAAGTAATTGCTCAGGCTCAGTACCTAGACCTCGTCTATACACAGTGAGGTACTCTACATGAGAAAATTCCCGATCTTCCAAAACAAGGTCAAATAGCTGCTGCTCCTTCAGGGTCTCATGCCGCTGACGGTATGATTGGTACAGTTAGTTCTAAAAGTAAGAAGAAATCCTCAAAGAATTCTTCTCCAATTATAACTTTACCTGATTCCCCGAAAGGAGAATCCTCTCCCGAAGTTTCTGCCGACATTCATGTTGTTGAAACATCTACGACAAAATCAAAATCCGGTGGTAAAAATAAGGGGAGGAATAAAAACAAAAAGAATTCAAAAGAAAAAACAGATAAAGACGAATCCAATGACAAAAAACGTAAACCTCGTTATCCTTGTTTCATTTGTGAACAAGATCATTTCACGAAAGAATGTCCATATCGAGACGAAGTTACAAAACTCGTTAAAGGATCGCAACAACCTGCTGTCTTGAAGGATCCTTTTCCAATTCAAGATAGTAAGATGATTGGTTCTTCCTCGACTACTTTAGAAGAGCCGATTATGATGATGTCTCATGTAAGGGTTGCGACGCGATCGCAAGATTACGGTTCTAAGAATCCCGTTGATGGCAAAGAAGGAGAGTCTTCTAATGCGAATACATCAAATACAACTCCTCCTGTTTCCGGTCCGCTACAGATCGAGAAACAAAATCCAGACTTGATAATCAAACCGCCTGCTAAAGGTGTTCTTCGTAAATCAGCTTTCAATCCACATGTGAGAGCTGCTCAGAATTACAACATTGTTGAAGATTTAGCTGTTTCTCCTTCAGTAATGTCGGCTTTGGAAGTGCTGCAATCGTGTCCAGCACAGCGTAAATTATTATTATCTGCCATAGGAGCTGTTGATGTTCAAGTTTCTAACCTTATAATCTTCGATTTAGAAAATAGTACACCACGTCTTCCTCACCAAATGGCTTTCCAGATTCCAGTGTTAGTCAAAAACAGACCTATTTTTCGGACTGTGATTGATGAGGGAGATTCAACGTGTATTATGTCGATTCAGTGTTGGAAATCTCTTGTTTCTCCTACACTTAACCAATCTCTGATGATTCTAAAATCTTTTGATGGTCGAGGTTTTCAACCTTATGGTATTTTGCAGGATTTACCCATAGGGGTCGAAGGTAAAATCGTTAATCTAGATGTGGAAGTGGTTGATTCCCCTCTAGATTACAACCTTCTTCTGGGTCGTAGTTGGTCCTATGCTATGACTGCTGTTGTCTCTTAAGTCTTTCGACTCATAAAATTTCCATATCAAGGAAAGATCGTGACAATAGATCAGTTAACTTATTTTTCGTCCGACCCAGCCTCTACAGAAACAATCCAGCATGTTGGTAAAACGGCTATCCCTTATAAGGATGTTGGAGTTGGTTTGATTAAAGATTCTGGTTTACTAGGAACTTTTTCCTTTCCTCCTCCTAACGTATCGTCTTCTACTGCAAGTATTCATATGATTTCGTCAGACACTGTTATGTTTGATGATCCTTGGATTCTACCTTCTGAATCCGAGATAGATTCATTTGATGGCGTGATGCCCTTGAGTCCATTTGAAATTGCGTACCAGGCTGTACAGTATTTTTCCGACCCCTCTTCAACCGAAGTTGATCCAATGAATGGGATCCAAGAGGAATCACTTTCTATATCTAGTTCAGCTACAACGACATTTCCTGAACTTGTTCATACAAATGTGCAAATTCGTGAGTTTTTGTCTGTTGATGATTTACCATGGGAAGATCTACATCACTGGTCTTCATTTTTACCTGAATTAGATCATTTTGAAAATGATTTCGCTACAATTTTTACTGCTGAATATGCCAAGGAACCTCAGAATCCATTGCAAAATCCTGATTCTGAGTTAAATTTGGAAAATATATCTAGAACGGTTCCAATTGACATTTCAGTAAAACCGGGAATAATTGAAAACATTCATATAGGTGCTTGTTATACAGATGAAGAAATTCAGACTTATAAAGCCCTATTTCAAGAATTCCGTGACGTGTTTTCCTGGTCTTATGAAGAAATGCCAGGAATTGATCCATCGATCGTAGTTCATGAAATTAAGACTTACCCGGATGCTAAACCTGTTCGTCAACGATTACGTCAAATTCATCCTAGAAAAGTTGCTGCTATAAAAGCTGAAGTTGAAAAATTACTTCGAGCAGGATTCATTTATCCAATTCCCTTAATGGATTGGGTATCGAATATTGTTCCTGTGACTAAAAAACAAGGAACGATAAGAGTATGTATCGATTATAGGGATATTAATCGAGCATGTCCAAAAGATAATTATCCAACTCCCTATATTGATCAAATAATCGATAATTGTGCTGGCAATGAATTATTTTCCTTCATGGATGGTTTTTCCGGCTACAATCAAATAAACATACTCCCTGCAGATCAACCTAAAACAGCTTTTATTTGTCCATGGGGAACGTTTGCTTATTGTAAACTACCTTTCGGACTAAAGAACGCTAGAGCAACTTTTCAACGGGCTATGTCTTATGCATTTCATGACATTAAGCACATTGTTCAGCCATATCTCGATGATTTACCTGCTCATTCATTACGTAGGGCCGATCATCCCACTCATTTACGAGCAATTTTTATGAGATGTAGGCATTATCGGATAAGGCTGAATCCGCATAAATGTGTTTCCTGCGTAGAATCAGGTCGATTACTGGGATTTGTTGTCTCGAAAACAGGCATTCGCGTTGATCCATCGAAGGTCGAAGCTATTGTTAAATTGCCTCCTCCTTCGACTTTGCGCCAACTCCAAAGTTTGCAGGGGAAAGCAAACTTTTTACGTAGATTTATTCCTAACTATGCCGAGCTTACAAAGGATTTTACCTGGTTGTTGAAACAGAACATTTCGTTCTTTTGGGACGAGATCGCTGATCGATCTTTTGATGCACTTAAACACGCGTTGACCCATGCACCGTTATTGCATCCTCCCAACTACAACCAAGATTACATTTTGTACCTTGCTGCTTCTCATTCCACCATTGGGATGGTACTAGTTCAGGAAGATGAATCTCACAATGAACATGTGATTTATTACCTTAGTCGAAATCTGCATCCGACTGAAATCAAATACACACATGTGGAGAAATTGGCCTTGGCAGCTGTTCAAGTTGTCCAACGTTTTAGACATTACATCTTGTTACGTAAAACCATGGTAATTTCTAATTGCAACCCTATGATGTATATTTTGACCAAACAATTGCTAAGGGGCAAATATTCTAAATGGATAGTTATCCTGCAGGAATTTGACTTGGAATTTGAAAAATCCAAGGCAAAGAAATCTTTGGTATTTGCGGAACTGATGTGCGATTTCCCCTCTACTGATACTGAAACAATGGCAGAAGAGTCCATTGCCGACGAATCTTTGTTTCTCATCAGTACACTTGATCCATGGTATGGGGATATTATTGTGTATCTCCAAACCCAATCTTTTCGGCCTGACATTTCACGAACTCAGCGACGGAAAATACGCTTCCAATCCCAACAGTATAATATCATTGGTGATACACTTTATCGACGTGGAGCGGATTTTGTTTTCCGACGTTGTCTAACTCATGAAGAAGCTGAAAAGGTGTTAAATGACTGCCATTCTGGAGCATGTGGCGGTCATATGTCTGGGTATGCCATAGCCCAAAAGATATTGCGTGCAGGTTATTTCTGGCCAACGTTGTTCAAAGATTGCATTTATGCGGTTCGGAAATGCCACAACTGTCAAATTTTTTATCGGAAAATGCGCGCGCCACCCGCTCCTCTTCACCCTATAATTGTTGTTGGTCCTTTCGCAAAATGGGGTATCGATTTTATCACATGTAACCCTCACTCGGCCGGGGGGCATGCCTATATTATTCTCGCAGTAGATTATTTTACAAAATGGGCCGAGGCGATGCCTACATATTTAGCTGATGGCAAGACTGCTGCAACATTCGTATTTAATCACATAATTGCTAGGTTCGGTGTTCCTCAAGCTATTATTACGGATCATGGAAGTCATTTTCGGAATGTCATGATGACTGAACTGACAGAACAACTTGGCCTACGCCACGATAGTTCCACTCCGTACTATCCGCAAGCCAATGGTCTGGTTGAAGCCATTAACAAAGTTTTAGTCACCATGATTAAACGAATCATTGGTATTCACAAGACAAATTGGCATTCCATGTTATTTTCAGCGCTTTGGGCATATCGAACCTCAGTCAAAACATCAACGGGTTTCACTCCTTTTCAACTGGTTTACGGTTTGAAAGCTGTGTTGCCGATTGAATGTGAAATACCGTCACTAAAATTAGCCGTAGAATTACTTCTAGCTACTTCTGAAGAAGAGAAACGTTTCTTGTACTTAGCCCAATTAGATGAGAATCGACGAAATGCTGCAATAGCAAACGAGGCTCATGTTAAAAGGATCAAAGCTCAGTATGATAGAAATGTGACCCCTCAAAAATTTTCAGAAGGAGACTTAGTTCTACTTTATGATCAAGCTAACGACAAGCTAGGAGCTGGGAAATTCGTACCTATGTGGAATGGTCCTTACATTGTGAAGCGAAAGTAAGCAAAAGGGGCCTATGAGTTGATAGATTTTGATGGTGTCCCTTTGGATAAACCCATAAATGGGCTTTATCTAAAGCAATATTATGCTTAAACGAGGTGTGGAGATTTTTGTTAGTTTAGATTTCTTCACTGCTGGTGTGTTTTAGATTAGAAAAGTGTGCCTAGTTTAGAAGTGTGTTTTTGTCACTATTCTTGCTTATCTGAGTTTTACTCTTGATATTGCAGATGTCGACGTCTCTTCAAACCTACATTGGTTTTGCTGATGGTGCTTGTCGTAGTACACGGAACATTTCTTCCGCAGCTTGGGTTATCTATTCACCCTCTGACGAGTTAGTATCCATGCATGGGGTAAGCCTTGGTCAAACAAAAAATAACATTGCCGAGTATAGTGCAGTGATTGAGTTATTATCTGAGTCCATATCATTTGGAATTCGGAGTTTGATTGTAAGGTTGGATTCTGAACTTGTTGTATTACATCTTAACAGGGTTTATACCATTAGAAATCCAGTGTTATTAAGGTTGTTTTTAAGAGTTCGTCTCTTGGAACGTGAATTTGATTACATTGAACATCAGCATATTCCAAGACTTTTAAATACATTAGCAGATTCAATTGTTTCTAGTATGATAAATAGACATTTGCAATAATCGCAAGCAGTAAAACAAACAACATTCACATATGTACACAGATAGCCGTCAAAATAGTGATATATCATAGTATAGAAGTGTGTTCAAAAAATATACGTCGTCTTCGATCATAGGTTGGAAACACCTTATGATCGGAAAAAATGATAATACAAAAGTCAAAAAAAATGAGTCTACACGATCATCCCATCACTGATGGTGATCTCGATAAGAAACAACTGCCCGGGCCACCCTGCATAGGAACCTCCTGAAAGGTCCTGGGACTCCAATCACATATCTCTGTAGCCTGAGAGGAATGTCATCTATACTGGTCTCTGGAATATCTAGAGTCAAACGCTCTAGATGATGCTCCAAATCAGTCAAAATCTCTACTGATTGGCCTGCTGGGGCTGGTGCGGGCGCAACTGGTTGTCTCCTCTCGAAAGGTTGGAGATGAGCTGGTCGATGTGGACCCACGTCTGTATTCAAAAAAATTTTGGTTATTAGTTTTCTAAGACGATAAAAAAAAAAAAAAAAAAAAAATTAGAACTTAGCAAACGTTGAAAAATAATTTTACCTGAATCATCCCACTGTTCCCCTGTAGGGAGAGTCATCTCTCCGTCGCCGCGGAAATCTATCCCGGCATACGGAAAATCCTCTATCATAAAAACTTGGCGATCCAGCCAACGAAAATATGAAGAAGGGAATCGTACAATCTCAGTGCCCTCAATAGCATGGCGGGCCATCAACGCGGACCAACGAACCATTCTCGGTTATCGAGGTCGACCGGCATCAACAGCAATACTCTGTGGAGCTAATTGGGGGATCCTCTCCAGAGCAAAAGAAACAACAATGGATCCATATCCAAAGTTATTTAGTTTCCCATTTTTTGCTCTGGTTAGTTGGCCTTTTACATTGTCCAACACAGCTTCACACCAGTTAAAGATGCTGTCGTGATAACAGTGCACGGCAATGCGCATTTGGGAACCAGTAGCTACATGAATCGCAGCACTCCCACACAGTTTGGTAACAGTAAAAGCTATAACTTTCAACTCAGGACGGATGATGTGTTTTATGTCAATCCGTTTGTCCCGAGGATTTTCCTGATCATTGCAAAATTCTAGTTGGAGACTAGCGACAGTCTGGCCACCTGGCCTAGTCCCAAACAAAGATACATGTTCACCCCTCTTGGACAAACCAGTCAAAAAATATATATCCTCCAACTCAATTTCGAGTTGGTGGCCACCAATGAAGAAGCATTGGTCCTCCACGTTCCATCTATTTACCAACCATGTCAAGAGCTCTACTTGTGCCCTCATGCCAGAGATAGCCCAAAATTTGTATAAGCCACATGCTTTTAATGCCCTTTATGTGGGCAAATGGAGCATGACGGCTTCATCTACTTCCTCGTGCTCACGTTCTCGCCAGATAAGCATCTTGTTAATCCTGTAATACAGAATAAGGCAAGCTAGAATATTTTTATTCGAAAATTTTTGGCAAATTAATGAGAAATCATTGTTTTAAATTGAACCGCGCGGGTACCGCACCCGCTCTTTGTAAATAGAGCGTAGGTCCGCACACAGGCTGTGCGCCAGGTGCAGAACCCACGACTTTTTCCTTATAGGAAAAAGTCGGGGTCCGCAGGTAACCAGTGTCTCACCTGCGGACCCCGCGGGCGCATTTTCAAACCATTTTTTGCCCCAAAATTTCAAACTAAGGCCTAAAAACAAATTTCAAACGGATGAAAAACAAGATAGAGAGGTTGTGGATTACCTGGGACTGACGGTTCTCGATTCCAACGGATGAATTTTCCAAAATCTTCACGGGAACTTTTTATCCAAAAACTTTTTACTTTTCACTCTGGAACTGAACGGTAAAAATGAAATTGAAAAAGTCCTTTTTATAAGTTTTTTCGAATGAATGAATTTTTAATTTATTTATTTTTCACTTTAAAAAGAGTATTTTTGAAAGCATTTTTACTTATCTTAAACAGGTATGTGTAATGTTTCGAGTTTTTGTGTAGAAACTGGATTTTTCAGGTGAAATGATCGTTTTTCAACAAAGAGCATACTTTTATCACTTTTTCGGACTCTTTCAAAAATTTTACGAAAAAGCGAAACCTTGGAGTCCTCTTTAAGCCCTTTTCAGACTCTCTAAATATGAAAAGATTGCCGAGTACTTGACTATTCGAACTCGTTAAAATAAATGAACAGTCGTCCCTTCAGTATAAGTTTACCCCTTTTACGGACTGAAATGGACTATTTACGAAAAAGGTATACGTTGACTAATTACGGTCAATAGAGTTCTCTCCCGCATTATTTTATCCTTTTTCGGGCTCGAGAGACTAAATTACGAAAAAGTACACCCATGGAGTTTTTTTAAGTTTTTTCTTCTGACTCCCTAAAATTGAAAAACACCGAGTTTCTCCTATACTGGACTCGTTAAAACTTAACAGTAAAGGACCTGTTCAATTTTCAACAGGAACGAACCACTCCTTCTTAGGGTTCGAATATCAAACTAAGTTGGACTCATCCGAAGGATGAGCTTATAATCAAGCAAATGTTATCCTCCTCAAGCTTGTCAAAAATAAAGAGGTACTTGCCAGAAATGGTGGGGGAAAAAGAGAGAAAAATGGGCATGTTTGTTGTATTTTAAATTTTCGAAAATTCAGTCAACCACTCTTGAACACGACACTTTCATTTACCTGGGTTGGGAAGTCCTTTACCTAACAGTTAATCAAACCATATTGAAAGTCTTCAGGCGGTTTCTGGGTATTAGCTTTGGGTCAATCGTTACCAAGCCATCTGCAGTGTCGTTATGTGTTCAAGAGAACAGTTCAAATAAACCATTCATCTGCAAAATATCTGTCATCCATTTTTGACCATCCCTGAGTCAGTCCTTGCCAATATATTTTCAAGACTTGATCTATGATTTCGTGTTGTGGGCTTGCCTACGACAAATCACTTTCTATCGACATCAGCACATTATCTAGGAAGTTGATCCAGAAATCATCAGTACCTTGAAATCTGCATGCCTCAATGGCAGGTTTCTCGCCTTCGACGACAGGTTGCATCATTGACCTTCGATCGAATGATTCCGTGACATGTTCGACTTCGGCTCATTCATTCACATTTCATGGATTGTACTGAGTACTTTGAGAGCCATTGACATTACTGGTGGTTTCTCTCACACTTGTTAACAGTTCACATCATTGACTGGTAATCAAGTGGTTTCTACCATGTTCGACTTCAATACATTTATTCACATGGATAGAATCGTACTAGTTCGAGATGCGGAAATCAAGACCCTGGATCTAGTTTCCACCATCCAGGCTGCGAGGAATTTTGTTGTCATCTATACAGTAGACTATTTATAAACATATGGCTGCATCCATACTGTGTCTACATATATCTGTACTATGATGTATTCAAAATCATTCCTATATCAGAACGATTTCAGTTAGTTTATAGTTAGTTTTTATCTGAGTATGGGAATGCCTACCTCAGTGATGACATATATATGTATATATTTTGCATTGAATGTTTTTACAGGTTCCGACTGGGGTGTCCACAGGATGATCTTTGAAATGATAAAGTACTGCACTCTTCATATATGACAGACTATAGCTTCATCTATTCCAGACTTTGCACTTTAGGGGGCAATTTGTTACACTAAAATCTGTCATCCTGACATTTTACTATGAGTATGAGCTCATTATTACTCATACTTCCTCCTTTTTCAAGTCTAACATATCAGCTCCTCATGTCAAGCTTTCAAAATCAGAGAAAAGTTCCTAAAATCCCCTAAACATTGGTATCGCACTTTCTCTATGCATTCCCTGCGGTCCCGCACCTAAATTTCAGCCTGCCTGCGGAACCATACCGCACGTTTCTTGTGTTATGGGTGTGGACCTCTGTAAAACATAAAAAGGCGAGAAAGTAAAGATAAAAAGTGAATTTCAGATGAATTCTAGAAGATTCTAGATGGGAATTTTTGGGAATGGATACGCTTTGAGAAGGTTCATGCATCCCTCACTTGATGGAGCTAACCCCTCGATGTAAGGAGCTAATCCCTTTGAAGGAGGATTCTATCCCTTCATATTTGGAACAGAAAACCTCCTCTTTTCCACTATAAAAAGAGGCCTTGGGTAGCCTCAAAGGGAGTTCAAGCTTAAGATATTTGAAGTTAAATGTTGTTGAGATTCAAACTCAGTTAACTAAGACTTTCTGTGAGGTTAAATCACTCATCTCTATTTGTCTTGGTTCAAAGAGTGCAATGCTTGTCAAATTAGAAGAGATTCCTGCTTCGGAACCCAGGTGGACCTACACAACATCAAGGCACAGGTTGTAAAGGTTTTCTTTATTTGAAGTTAATACAAATATACTCATTTCTCTCATTAAAATGTCGATTCATGGTTTATTTCATAAATTCCTTGATCATTATGATAAGTATGATTTATAATAATGTCTATACAGGTGCTATGTAATCTTTTTGCTTGTTTGTGACTGCAGATTCGCGAGGAACGTTCTTTCAGTGCACGGGAAGGACTTCAACGAAATCAAGCAAGCATTGGACATAAGGTAGGCCTTATACCTATATAGTGTTTTTATGAATCTTATATGCTTAGAGAGAGATTAGTATAATTGGCTGTTTGTTGCTAGTTACCTTTAGTACTAGAGAGATCGGTCTTGTCCGCAAGAAGGATTAATCTACACAACAAGATTCAATGTTTTCGAGCACCCAAAGGGCCCATTTCTTGGTGACATGTATCACCATTCGGAGGTCGACATGTGGTAGGAGTAACGTCATCGTGTTAACAAGAGCCTAATAGTTTGTTAGTGATGTGCAAGAGGTATTTTTGGGAGACAAGTGCTGATACATGTCGACAGAAAACACAGATTGGTTGAAAATCAGGGAAGTGTACGAGGACCACACAAGCATCTCAACTAGCTGGACATGATCCTAGAAGATTCAATGTTGTGCATTTAGAGGTGGTGTCGAGCAGAAAACATCAGGACATAGAGGAAAAGCGGCATCCAAGGGAGAGAGCATCGAGAAATCCTCCTAGACACGTCAACTCGGAAGGGAGAAACTGACGGATTTTCTAACACACACATAAATCGAATGCATCGGGTTTGATAGTTTCAGGCTTAGCGCTTGGACCCAACACCTAGATTGTTTTTTGTAGAAACAAGACTTGGGGCACAGTAGCTAAAAAGAGCCATAGAGGATCTTGGAAGCAGCTAAGCATTGTTCCTTGGTCTCTTCGCATAGAAGTGTGACCAGCCACACAAAGTTTTTAAAAAAATAAAAAATTCTCTCGATATTTGAAAGGGCTTATCGCATAGGGAATAAGTTGGTGGTCATGGAGACTCGGTCTTATGGCAGAAGAACAAGTAAAGGGCTAAGAGAAAAGGGTCTTAAATTCAAAAAGGTTAGAACAATTTATTTCGCCAACAGTTTTGGTTTTAAAAATAAGAAGGCCAGTGAAGGCCTTCTCAACCTACAACAAAGTGATGTGCCTGGCAGTAAGGTATGGAAACATCAATATGAAAAGAAGATAATGCAGCTAGCATTTGTGGTGGAGATTAAAGCCCGATGGCAGCATGAGAAATTTGGAAGAATTGTTTATGGAACTTCTAGTTAGACTGTAGTTTTTGGCAGTAAGCAAAATTTGAACAATATATAAAATTAGAAATCACATTGCTAAAGCTTGTTAAAAAGGGCTAAAATTAAAGAAAATTTCATGTATGTATTCCATTAATCGTATCCATATGTAGTAACTTTAACTCCTCAATCTACTTCTGAAACAATAACATTATCAGTTCTATTCTTTGAATCTCGCCTTTTTTCTCTTCCAATATTCAGATCATGTTGAAATCATCACCTATGATCTAATACTCACCCCAAATATATCTATTAAAATCCATCAACTCAATGAGAAATACTTATTTTTTACCTTGGATGGAATGTCTATATATCACTGATAACCAAACTGCTTCTTTAGAACCTAGGCATCAGAAACATGTTGGAAACCAAGATAATACTGAGAGGGGGGCTGAATCAGTGTTGTAGAAATTTTACCAATTCAAAATTCATTTTTAATTTGTGTGAGAACAATAAGAAATTAAATATAACTTTTAAAAAACTAATTTCGCAACCAATGGAATATTCAAGGAACAAATAACTTCATAAAATTCTTCTCCATTTTATTCATAGGGAAAGCTACAACTTGCAAATACAATGTTTTGTCTACAACCAGTAGGAAGCTACAACTTTCTAATTTATCAGTTACAACTAAATGGAGCTACAAGCTTAGCTATTCTTCAACACCCACTGGAGGAGAACCAACCCCTAATCAACAAGCTACAACTCGCTTTTGACACTCGGTGTTCCATCTTTCATCCATTTTCAAACTATGATCAATGACTGACTTCTCCCCTTTCAAAACAAAAAATTTATCTCAGTCACCTCTCACAAACACCTAGAGAAATCACCATACCAATACCTTGTTGCACCATAAGCTCTGTCTAAAAAAAAAACTGTACACATTCTGCTTTATTACACCTACTTTTATAGATTTTTCTTTTTGCTAACTTTGGCTTTTGTATTTTTTGAATTTTTGCATGAAGCCTTATTTTTTTCCTTTTCCATGTTCTATTTTTTCCTCTGACTGCTCTTCATCGAATTATCAACCTTGACCTCCACTTCTAGGATTTAAAACCAAGTTATTTTGTTCATTATGGGGGTCAATGTCAAGTATCCTATCAATTAGATTGTTTTTTCCTGCCAGAGGACCTGCTAGTTAGAGATATGTTTATGGAGGAAACAATCTTACCAAGTCTAGGATCTTATCATTGACCTATCATAATAGAGAGAATGGTCTCCCATAATAGGCCATTAAGATTTGAGAGTTCTAGATTCAAAGTCATAAATTTGTTCCCAAATTGGAGGAGTGGTGGTAGGATATCTCATTCCAAGGGAATAATCAGATGTAGATATTATAACTTAAAATGAAAGAGCTTAAACTAAGGATAAAACACTAGAACCAAATGGAATTTTGCAACATTTTCTGGGAAAATTGAAAACTTGAGGACTGCATGGAAGCAGTTCAAGCTAACATTATTAAGGAAGGAATATCAAATCATTTGGTAGAGGAGGAAGGAAATTTGATTCAAGATCTTGAATCACAAAGGATGTTGACACCAAATCCTAGGGATTGGTTGAAATTGTAAAATAGTGTAAATAGAAAATAAGGAGATGTGGAAGATGAAGAGACACTAAGAGATGAATCCCAAGAGTCTCACCCTCCATGTATATATTTGTGTGCACCCTTAATGCAATTCAATTCAGTTTTGGTGGATTTATCACCTGACCTAAAATTTTATTATATATAGCTCCATTTTTAGTTTCCCTGGCCTTGTAACTCCCTCATGCACATTCTGCAAAAATGCTCATGTTATGCATATTGCAAAACTGTCACCTTTGTCCTCTTCATGTGAATTTTTTTAGTTTCTTTCCACCTGCCTAAGCATTAGTTATTCAGCACAATCCCCTAAGGCCTCTCTCTACCTACGCCCACAGTTTTTCATGAAGAGTTCATGCTCTTTCTGGTCTGCAATACCCCTCGGCCCTCCACGTGCACCATGGTATCGTATTAACATATTGCATATTGTATCGAATTGGCATATTGTGCACTATTATATCCATACATTGATCCTCTCTAGTCTGCGCAATCTCCATAGGCAGTCTTCTCCCTCCTCCATATACGCAACCTCCTCATATATATTCATTGGCCCTATGCTCTGTGGTGCTCCCACACCACTCCATGAATGGAAACTCCACGCTCCACTACCCACGAATTCCCTATTTGTTGCCTCTCCTCATCACATTCCATGAAAAATCCATGGATCATTTCTCCTCGGCATAGTGGCCTCACCTCCCAGACAATCCCACTTGGATCCTTGACATAGCGACCTCACCTCCATATGCAGTCTCAGCTCCTGTGGCTCCCATCGCTTAGCATACTCCATACACAGTCTCGGCTCTCATGGATACCGTGGCTTGCTACATACCTCTTCCCAATAGGGTTTGGTACATACCTCTACCCATCGTGCCTCAACACCACTCCTCTTTGATCCCTCCTTGGTGCTCTCGGCCTCGACCCCTTGGTGATGTGCATTTCCTCAATAGTTCTCGTAACCTCCAAACATTTTCTTACACAACGCTCTCAACACAATGCTTTGCAATATCATATACTCCACCATCAAATGCAACACTCCTAGTTAATAGCTCCACCATATCCCATCTCACCAGATTTTCCCTCCCCCATATACCCCTCCACTATATAACACCTCCCCTATATAATACCTCTGGAAATATATATATATATATATATATATATGCATCCACGTGTAAGATTCCTAGGGAAAGAATTGAGAAAGAAATAAATGAAGCCAAAGGTAAAAATCATGACAAAGAGGAAGGTAAAGCACCTGAATCTGCTCATTATGTTGTAGCACATTGTAATATTGGAGTAACTGAAGACTTGTTTAATGCTTCACTTGCTTCTTGGGAAAATGATTGGTTGCTTGATTCAGGAGTAACATGCCACATAACTCTTAGAAAATGTTTTTTTTAATACTTTTTAGACATGGTTGATGGAGAAGTATACTTTGCAGACAAATCAAAACTCAAGCCATCAAGGCTTGGCACAATCAAGCTTAAATTGTCTGGTCTTCTCAACTTTCTTCTACATGTTTTTCTATATCTCCGAGAGTTGAGGAGAAACTTTTTGTCTTTATTCTACATCCGCCAGCAAGGAAAATCCATTCATATGTTTGATGGCAAGGTTGAGGTCAGAAAAGCATGGGATCGCTCACTTGTCATGGTGGGGATAGAAAAAGAAAGGCTTCTAAAGCTTCAAGGTACCTTGGTTCATGCAAAAAACTTTGCATATAGTTCTCACTATGATGAAGGTACATTCCCATTAATTCTTTTATGGCAGGCTAGATTTGGACACTTGAACTATTTTAGCCTTCGTGTAATATTCTTAATTAGCTTTTAGCTAGGTAGAATATTAAAAAAAAAAATTATCAATAAGATAGATGAATAAGAGGGTAGAGGGACCCATAAATCTCTTTAGTAGGAATAAAACTGCTTCTAATGTGAGTATGGATCAGTGCATCTAGAGAGTATCAAGTTGAATAAACCACTCCTTGGTGTGAATGGGGGTCAATGCATGTGAATGGGGTCAAGTTGACCAAATCAACAATGCAGTCATGGAGGTAGTGGAGATAGTGGAGGACAACGCAATCATAATGGGAGGAAGTATCCATGAGAGTAGCATCATTATTGAGTGGGGCCAAGGGGGAGAAGCCTCACAAATCATATAAGGAAAGGGATGCAGCCATAGAGGTAATTCTTAATATTGTTTATGTATTGTCTTTTATGAATTTCTACACGCTTCAGCTGTTTAGCAGAGTCTGTTGTGTTCTCTAGACCAAGGGTGTTTCCGAGCGGAAATCCCACCCTCATCCTTGGGGGACTTCAAGTGCCCAATCAAGAGAGTTTCTTTGAGTTCCATTTCATCATTTGGCATCAGGCCAATATTCAGCCACTTCCAACGACGCAGTATCCTTCAGGAATTGCACAATCCAGGAGCGAAGATCTAGTGGAGGGGTCATAACCCCAGTTTTTGAGCTTATCATCCAGTGAGGGGAGTAGCCCTTCATCTGGAAAGTCAGTGGGGAGCAGTATCATCTACTTTCTCATCAGGTCAGCCACCTCTTAGTAGTCTCCCAGCTGCAGTGCATAATTCATCCCTAAGGCTGCATTTTTCATCATTGTCATTTCTGGAAACCCTTTCTGGGTTATCTTGGAATTGTATTAGAAAGACCAAATCTCTGATCCTGACATTTTCTAGGCACCCAATCAGCAGATCTATGCATTCATAGTTTCCAGCAGTAGTTATTTCTAGCAGGATTTTGTAGTCATAGCCTCCCAGCAGTTTATGCAACAGCAATTTCTTATGTCTTGATGTTTAGGGCCATTTCAGGCTTGTTTTTCCTAGCTTGAGTCTCTCTTTCTCAAGCTCTTGTACTTAATTTATGATATTTATTATAATAAAATGGCTCAGTGATCTTCTCATGTATTTGATGTGTTGATGTTTCCTGTATTTTCCAACTTTATGTTCAATATTCATATTTTTCCTATTTTGGAATATTACAGTGGTATCAGAGCATAATCATGGCTCACCCTATGGGGCACTACATCTGTGACATCTGAAGAAGAAGAACCTCTTACACATTGGGAGAAGTGGTATATTAATAGAGGTCGAAATTTTGATTATTCAAACAACGAAGAAGGCAAAGGCAAGCCTCCAATATCAAGAGAAATGGATGAAAAAGAGTTTCCAAAGCTTCTTCTCCAAACTATGCAAGACATTTCAAAGAAATCAAGGACATGAGAGTGGAAAAACAAGAGGAAACCCCAAGAAGGTTTCAACATGGATAAATTTGTGGCACTTCACATCATTGGTGTGAGCAACTGGCATTTCAACAAGTTTCACAACGCTCCACCATGCCTACATTCCTAGCAGTGGGAAATGGGGCTAGAGGACCCCAAGAGCAGGAGGCTCTTGGTGATTACGTCCTGGAATATGAATCTCAAACTCAAAGGTTCAAAGAGCATTTGAAATTCCAAGAGTTCTGTCAGATCAAGGATAACAGAAGACCCCATACTAACAATAGAAGTGGAGGGTACATGCAGAACAATGGTCTGCAACTTACTATGGGTAGATTCTTTCTACCTACTTTTGAGGGGTCATCCAAGTGCACAACCAATGCTTGGGTGGAATAATTAGACATATATTTTCAATTGAACCAAGTATCAGATACTGAATCTATTAAGATAGCAATGTTGCACCTTGAAGGTGAAGCACATGAATGGTGGTTTCACAGTCTATCTACATTGGGTCATGTAGGTGTGACTGCATATGTAGAATTCACCCGGAGGTTGGTATAAATATTTGACCGAAGAGATCCAGAGGCACACTTTGTTGAGCTAGCTAAGCTCAAGCAGTCGAGAAATCTGGAGACCTATATCTCTGAATTCCTGAAATTTTCCTTCATGGTGCCAGATTTATCTACATCTAAGAGAGTATAAATGTTCATTGATGGGATATCATATCCTTTTCATGGGTCGGTGAATTCCACTAGAACAACTACACTCCAATATGCCATTGAGAGGTCTAGGGACTTACAAGATGCTTTGCCAAGGGCAAGATCTCCATTCTAGAAAAAACCCACTTTTCAGCCAAAGGGGAAATATGTGAAAGTTCCTCCACCAAAGGAGAACCAGGGAAAAGTACCTCTTAATGATGATGTACGAAGATATTTGAGGAGGAGGAAGCTTTGCTTCACTTGCCAAGAACCATGGGCACCAGGGCATCGGTGTGCTGCGGGAAAGGCACACTATATTGAAGTTTTCTCTGATAGTGAAGAGGAAGAATAAGAGGATTCGAAAGGAGACACTGGCATTGTGACACTAGGAGAGGATCCACCACCACCAGGGGGTGGAGATAGAGCATTTTCTCTAATTGGAGGAGCCCTTGTATATTTTTGGGGAGTACCCAAGTATCTGATCTTGAGAGTCCAAGGCACAGTTCAGGGGCAGTGGGTGTCAGTATTGATGACAATGGAGCTACCCACAATTTTACTAATGCATAGCTAGTGCAGAAGAGAAACATACCCATAGATTATTTTGAAGGATTCTCAGTTTTGGTTCCAGGAGCTAGAACCATGCAATGTCTGAAGTATGTTCCATCATTGACAGTAACTTTGGGGAAATATACATTGACATATCACTTCTTTATGGTCAATATTCCTGACACCAATGTGATATTGGGTGTAGAGTGGTTGATCACACTAGGGAAGGTTACCACATATTGGGAGACCTTGAAGATGGAATGGATAGATAAGAAGAGCGGTAAGCACCAAATGATCAGGGGCATGCACACCTATCTACCTCACGAAGTCTCCGCACATAATATGGAGGTTGATTTGCGTAGAGGAGGCATATCATGGGTAGTAGGACTGCGTAATTTGGAGGAAGGATACAAGGAAAAATCAGTATACTCAAATATGCAGTCTATTCTAGACCATTATTCTATAGTATTTGGAGGCATTCCACCAGGGAGGCCATCGGACTAGAAGTTTTCTAAAGGGTTCTCCCAACTAGCAGCACCACTCACATATCTGACCAAGAGGGAACCCTTTGGTTGGAAAAACACTACGCAGAGGGCCTTTGATAAGCTCAAGGAGGTAATGAGAAATTTTCCATTGTTGGTATTTCCATATTTCACCCAGCCCTTTGTGCTGGAATGTGATGCTTCAAGGGAGGGTGTTGGCACAGTCTTGATGATGGGAGGCCATCCCATAACCTTTGAGAATCAGAAAATGTTGCCACATGAGAAGGTGTATTCCATATATGAGAAGGATTTTCTTGCCATAACGCATGTGTTGGCCAAATTCATGCAGCATTGGGTAGGCAATAGTTTCCAAGAGAAGATTGACCACCACAGTCTTTAGTATTTCCTTGAGCATGAGCAGCTGCAAGAGAGGTAGCAAAAATGGATTAGCAGAATCTCGACATATCACTTTAACATTGAATATGTCAAGGGAAAGGCAATGTGGTAGCGGATGCCTTATCATAGAGACTAGTAGTGTCGTCATTGATGAGCGTGGATTCAGATTGGGAGGCCCAGTTGTTGGTGGATTATTCCAAAGACCTCATCACATGTGAGATACTATATGGATAGGTGTCGATGAGAGGTATAGAGTGATGGATGAGATCATCTACTACCAGGATCGGATATTGTTGACTAGAGATTCTAATCTCAAGGAGAAAATTCTGCATGCTGCACATGATTCACCCCTCTCGGGCCACCAAGGTTTCACAAATACATAGCAGGCCATTATAGAGATATTCTCATGGAAGGTTCTCAAGGAGGATGTGCTCCGGCACATCAAGGAGTGTGTAGTTTTCCAGTAGAATAAAGGAGGGAACAACCATCCCGCGGGGTTGTTACAACAACTTCCTATTCCAGAGGGGAAAGGGGAGAGAATTTATATGGATTTCATTACCAGTTTGCATGCAGTACAAGGCAAGGATTTTATCTTTGTGGTCGTTGATCGACTAAAAACATATTCACATTTCTTTACCATTTCTTCGTGGCACACTGCTTCACAAGTGGTCGAGCTCTTCTTTAGAGATGTTTTCAGACTTCTTGGTCTTCCTACGATCATAGTCAGTGATAGAGATAGCCCCTTCATGGGTGGCTTTTGCAGGATCGTTTCCGTTTGGTGGGTACTGAGTTGACACCGAGTACCAGTTATCACCCCAAGACAAATGGGAAAACAGAGATAGTGAACAAGTGGCTAGAAGGCTACTTGCGAAACTATGTTTTGGGGAAGAAGAGAGCATGTCTATGCCGGCTCCACTTGGGAGAACATTGTTACAATACGAAATTTCATATGTCGATTGGTATGTCTTCATTTTTGGCTCTATATGATTATGATGATTTATCATTTTTTGATGTGATGTGTGGAGAAATCAAGGCTCCTAGAGCCAAATATTGGATCCAAGAGAGTCAAGATATACTCTGTGCTCTTAAGGAAAAAATTGCTACAACCCAAAATCAACCGAAGTTATATGCAGATCATGGTTGGGTGGGGAGATAATTTGAAGTGGATGATTTGGTCTATCTATGTCTTCAACCTTACAAGCAATCTATGTTGAAGGAGAAGGGGGCTGAGAAGCTTAAGCCCCATTTCTATAGGCCATACAGGGTGATCTGTTGTGTTGGGGGGGTAGCATATGATTTGGAGATCCCCATTGGGAGTAAGATCCATAACATTTTTCATGTCTCATGCCCCAAGAAGGCCATTGGAAAGCATGTAGTTTCCACTATGGATATCCCATCTATTGATGATGAGGGACATCTAGTTTTATAATCAGTAGCTATCTTGGATACTCGGGAGAGGCAACTAAGGAAAAGGGTGGTTAAAGAATATCTAGTTCAATGGAGGAATCTACCGAATAAGGATGCTACTTGGGAAGGAGAGAATATTTTGTAGCATCCATCCTTGCATTTGCTTGAGGACAAGCAACATTTGAGAGGGGAGGACTATAATATTCCATATTAGCTTTTAGTTAGCTAGAATATTAAATTTTGTTTTTTTCAATAAGGTAGATGAATAAGAGGGTAGAGGGACCCATAAATCTCTTTAGTAGGAATAAAATCACTTCTAATGTGAATGTGGATCAGTGCATCTAGATAGGATCAAGTTGAATAAACCACTCCTTGGTGTGAATTGAGGTCAATGCATGCGAATGGGGTCAAGTTGACCAAATCAACAGCGCAATCATGGAATTAGTCAAGATAGTGGAGGACAGCGCAATCATAATGGGAGGAAGTCTCCATGAGAGTAGCATCATTATTGAGTGGAGCCAAGGGGGAGAAGGCTCACAAAGCATATAAGGAAGGGGATGGCAGCTATATATAGGGAATTTTGAATATTTTTTATGTATTTTCTTTATGAATTTTTACACGCTTCAACTGTTTAGCGGAGTCTGTCGTGTTGTTTAACATAACGATGTTTTCGAGCAGAAATCCCACCCTCATCCTCGGGGGACTTCGAGGGCCCACTCAGGAGAGGTTCTTTGAGCTCCATTTCATCATTCAACATCAGTCCAATATTCAGCCACTTCTAGGAGCACAGTCTCCTTGAGGAATTGTGCAATCCAGGAGGGAAGATCTAGGGGAGGGGTCATAACCCCAATTTTTGATATTATCATCCAGTAAGGGGAGCAACCCTTCATCCGAAAAGTCAGTGGGGAGGAGTAGCAACTATTTTCTCATCATATCATCCACCTCCCAGTAGTCTCCTAGATGTAGTGCGTAATTCAGCCCTAGGGCTGCATTTTTCATCATTGTCATTTCTGGAAACCCTTTCTGGGTTATCTTGGAATTGTACTAGAAAGCTCAGATCTCTAGGCCCATTATTTTCTGAGCACCCAATTATCAGATCTACGCATTCATAGTTTCTAGAAGAAGTTATTTCCGGTAGGATTGTGCAGTCATAGCCTCCCAATAGTTTATGCAGTAACAATTTCTTATGTCTTGATGTTTAGGGTTGCCTATCTTGAGTGTCTATTCCTCAAGCTCTTGTACTTCATTTCTGATATTGCTTATAATAAAATGGCTTAGTGATCTACTCATGTATTTTATGTGTTGTTGTTTACTGCATTTTCTAGTTTTATGTTCAATATTCCTATTTTTCCTATTTTGGAATATTACACTTCGATTGTTCAATAAAAATGGTGTTACTGGTTTGCCTAAAATTCCTAGGAAACTTAAGCAATTTGATTCTTGTATTCTAGGAAAGCATCACAAATAGTATTTTCATGATTCACATTGCAAGGCACATAGAAAACTGAACTTATTCATTCATATTTATGTGGCCTCATGCTTGTTCCTTTTGCAAATGGAAACAAATATATGATTACATTTATTTATGACTACACCATAATGTGTTGGGTTTACTTATTGAAGAACAAATCTGATTATTTTCAAAAATTCAAGAACTTTCATGGATGGATTGAAAATTATGCAAAAACTCATATTGGCTTTATTCACACTGATAATGGAAAAGAATACACTTCAAATTAATTTTAACAATATCTTCGCCAACATGGGATGAAACATCAAACAATCGAGCCTTACAATCCCCAACAGAATGGTGTAGCTGAAAGAATGAACAAGACAATTTTAAATATGGTATGCTCTATTATCAAGATAAATCCACTCTGTGGACAAAGGTTATCTCTCTAGCCCTAGAGTGGGTCTAGCAACATGAGATTATTTCTAACATAATATTTCTTAACTAATTCTTATGATGCAAAGAGGAAAGAGACATAAATACCCTTTTCCAATCATTATCCTTGGATCTGTTGATGGTGACCTCAATCCATGATCCTTGTAGGCCCGCTTCCTGCTACTGATGGTGCGCAAATACCTACAAATGACCGTGAGACAACAAAAAATCTGATACAATATATAATAAACGTAAACACTAGCTATCTAGCAGATCAAGGAGTATCACAATATTTTCATAATCATGTAGAAAAATATAGAATACAAACATCAGATGTTATTATTGATAAATTAAAAAAGAAAGATTACAACCAGACCTTAATGTTGGAAGCATCCTTAGGTGAAAATCTAAGTCCTTCACCCAACTCAAAAGCATCCCTTCTCTCGTGCACTTAGGCTTAATCGTGATGCTGGCATGCAAAGGGATGAGAGTTCAGACGAGTCTCACAATGATCAACTAAGCTCTAAAATTGGAGGAATGAGGGATGTGAATTTATAGCAAGGAGAAGGAGGTTGGGAGACCGTGAAAGGAGAAGGAAGGCCCACTTTCTAAGGGATGATCCCCCATAGATGAGATCAAGGCTCTAAAATGAGAGAGCTTGACCTTATCATCTCATTTCAACAACCAAATCGTCGCCCTTGATCTTCTAGAGGTCAAATCTTCTCCTCCATTTGAGGAAGCACTATCAGAGAGGGAATCAATGTGGTTTTCTAAGAAATTAGGGCACTGACAGTGTTGCTCCAGAACTTGGAAAAGGACATCAGCACGATCATGGCAGCAGGAAGAGCACTGACCTAGGAAACTAGGAATTTGACTAATTTTCTTCAGTAATCTTCAAGGAATTATTATTTGAATCTTCAAGGGGATATGTTATCAAATTTCTTGATGATGGAAACATTTCATAGCATTCATCATGGGGTATTTAAGGATCAAGGACGAGAAAATGAGCACGGTGACAAATTACTGTGTAACATATTCCCCCTAAAGCATGAAGGCAGAACATTGAGTGTTGACTGAAATGCTTTATGAACCAAGGCAAAGAACGCATACCATATTTAGAAAACCCGCCAAATCAAACATTTACAATATATGCCATCTCTTGTATAAACGTGCCTAACCAGATAATGTATCACTAGGAATCAAATGACACATGAGCCCACGGTATGGTCGCAGCCATCCATCTAAAAGATATCATTGAAATGGATCCACATTATGGACACAACCATCCTTATAGATAATATCATGTATAAAATCATGAATACTCAATAAATTCTCGTAGCCTGGACTAAAAATCAGATGTGACCCAGGGTCTTCACCGCGATATCAATCAACCCAATGTACGAATATAGCCATGTGAATAAATTTGTTGGTGTTGAACATGGTAGAAACCACCTGATTACCGGCCAATGATGAGAATCATTAATAGGCATGAGAGAGACCACTAATAATGACAATGGAACTCAAGGTACAAAAACACAATCTACACGTGTGAATATATGTGTTGAAATTGAACACTTGAATAATCATTTGATCGAAGGCCAATGATGTGAACCTATCATCAAACACGAAGAAATTTCCATTGAGGCATGCAAGCTCCAAGGTATTAAACAAAAGTTTCTAAATCACCTTCCCGAATAATGAGTTGAAGTTGACAGGAAGTGACTCGTCGAAGGAGGGCCATAATGATTCCCACATCATCGACACGAAACAACATATATCTTAAGATGATATGAGTTATTCGGGATTGTAACAAAGGAGGTCAGATATGTAGAAGATTTTTGACAAAAAGGACTTCTCTTGAACATATTGGCGAGACGACTCCGAAGTGTGGCAGAATTTGACTCAAATAGGATCAGAGGTCATGTTGATAAAATTGATAATAAAATGAGAGGAAAACGGATTTCCTAAACCCATGGAGGAAAAGTGACGAATGTAGGATGTCCCAAACCCGAAATGAATTGCAGATGGGTGTCATGTTTAAGAGCGAAAAGCTGCCCAAAATACACATACGATATTCACTTTCAATTTTCCCCTGTTATTTCTAACGAGTACCTCTTTATTTTTTATATCCAGCATGAAGAGGATAGCATATGATAACTATGTAAGTTCATTCTTTGAATGAATCCATCCTAGTAAGTTTAACGAGCCATAAGAGGGAGGAAATTGATCTCGTCATGGTGACAAGTCTTTCGTTGTTTAATATTTAACGAGTCCAATGAAAGGAAAACTCAGTAACTTTTCATATTTAGGGAGTTTGAAATGAAAAAAAGAAAAAAGAAAAAAACCATCATCTCCCTTTCCGTAATTTGTCTCTTGAATCTGAAAAGGTACAAAACTATGTCTGAGAGAACCTATTGACCATGTTCGTTCAAGGTATTCCCTTTTCGTAAATAGTAAACCTCAGCCCAAAAAAGGGGTAAACGTATACTGAGATTAGGTCAATTCATTCACTTTAACGAGTTCGAAATGACAAGTAATCGACAATCTTTTCATTTTTCGAGAGTCAGAAAAGAGATGAAATTTGACTCCAGGGGGGTTCCCTTTTCGAAAACATTTAACGAACCTGAAAAAGAGATAAAATTAAACTCGTTTGCATCGGAAATGATCATCATTAGTATGAAAGTCTTGTACTACACATTAAAAAAAAAAAAAAAACATCATGGATATCGAGGAAAAATAATAAAATATTGGCGAAATTTTTTCAAAAATCTAGAAATAGACCAAAAAACAAAATCATTTTCACCTTTCCATTGTGAGAAGAGAATTTTCTCCATTTTCCCTTCGAATTTCAAATCAGTGGTGCGGCCGATCCGGGACATCATTTTTTATCCAGCAGCGCCAAGTAAGAGATTTGAACCTCATTTTCATTTTAATTCTATTCATTTGGCATTTAGTTTCTAGAATTAGGGAGTTTAAGGGAGGGATTTTAAAATTTAAAATCGTCTGCTACCAGCATGATTTCAAGCTATCAGGGTCACGTTGGTCACACTCTGCCCGTTAGGGCAGTGCGCCACCAGCGCTGAATCATTTCGAACAGACACCCTGGCTGTGGGAAAGATTTAAAATTGAGAAAATATTCCAACTCCACTGTTAATTTCTAAAAAATCCTTCTTGAATGCTCCTAAAAGACCAATTGGGCATGTTTTGCAAGTGCTTTCGGTGAAGATGTCATTTGAATGGAAAGAACAAGGCCACGATCTGGAAGACCATTAAGCCTTGCATGACCAATATTGCATCAATTCTTTGCGCAATTTCAGATTGTTGAAATTCTTTTAAAAATTTGACTTAAGAGCTGAACTAGAGCTTCTCCAGTATCTGATTGATATCTGGGACGTGGATAGAAAGTTGTTCATCATCAGGGACAAATAATTAGAGCTAGATTTTATGGAAATCTACTGTATCACTAGACTATCTAAGCGAGGGGAGAGAATCCAACTCACTGGAGCTCGCGCAGGGGGTGAGAGCACGAGCATGCTCATCCAGAGACATTGTCTTAGGGCATGGAAGACAAAGGGTGGGAATGTAGACATGTTTTCCATTAGAGTGCTTCCCCTGCATACGATACTGCATTGTATCACCATAGTGGCAAGAGCCCAAGAGTTGCATGAGGAAATGAAATCATAGTTCCAGTATGTGGTGTATTTCTTGGCCCCAACGATGTTAAACTGGTGTGAGGGGTTGCTGGCTAACATGAAGATCCAGCTAACCAAGTGCAAGATAGGGAGAATAAAATAATTCTAGTGACCTTCTTTCTGGAGAGAGTAACCTTGTTCTAGTATCAATGTTTAGAGATCCATGATCCAGCCCCAAGGGATCTAAGACTTATGATATGGTGCAACATAATTCCCCGACAAGGAGAAGGGAAACAGATGCATTTCCCTGCAGCCTTCATTAGTTGGATTCAACATTAGTTGATTGTGTTTGACGACTACGCTTATGTCGGCATCGACTTTAGAGGAGATCTGGATATTCTGATCCCACCAAGCACACAGTGGAACGATGTAGGTCAAAATTATTTTTTAAACATCTTTTTACTTTTTAGATGGTTTTTTTTATGTTTTCTGACACGTAAAATTATGATTTGTTTACAGATATGGGTCCTCAAAGACCTCCTAGCATGTCACTGATCGCACAGAAGGTAGCTCCTCCAGTAGAGGATGCTCCTTATGAGGAAGGAGCAAACACATTAGCTGAGATGGAGTGAAACTTGGTTGACCTCATGCGAGGCATTCTAGAGTATCCCACATTTGATGAGATCCCATTGCGCTTTCAGAGACACATTGTTGGAGTTCTAAGAAGACTGCATCGATTACTCTAGCGAGTAATTCGAGCAATCACTTGCTACCATGAGCACCATGTGGGAGGATAACAGCCCTATTTATACTTTTTTGTACCGATGTAGGTTTGAATAGCCATTTTTGTAATGAAACACATATTTTTTTGAGCTTTTGGATGTAACACACTTACAAACTGATATATATATGTGTGTGTGTGTGTGTGTGTGTGTTTCTACGGCTACTTGTGTATCATAATGATGTCTTGATTTACATATTGCGCAAATGTCTATCTAATACATGGTTTTCTAATTAATATGTTAATGTATTTAAATGCCTTGGAATGTGTTGATATGTGATAAAATCAAAATTCCTTTCCAATAATCTAACACGTAAATACATACGCAAAATCTGAGGATTTCACATAGAATAACACCCAATCAATTGTAACACAACAAGTAGTGAGTCCAAATTAACAACCAAATCTCTAATCCCAAGATCAATGGCATCCAATAATAGTTCGATTACCACACTATACTCGGAAATATTGTTAGTTGTTCAACCCAAACAAATGCCTTGTGAATTAATCAACTCGCCATCAGGAGCAAAGAGTGCCCATGTTGCGGAAGACAGGTTCTATGTGCTATGGCAAGTGCCATCAGCAAAACCAACGTAGTGATCCGAAGACATATACAAACCAAGTGGAACACAATTTAAGCAAATGAAACATGTCTGCAAGGCAAACAATCACACCAAAAATAAACTCAAAGCATAAAAATGAATAACACACTAATGTACAAATTATCACACTTAATATTAAGCGTAATATTTTTCTAGATAGAGCTCAAGAATGAACTCAAATGACAGATTTTTTTCATGATTAATAGAAATAAACCCATAGTTATGCCATTGACACCACATGTAAGAATTACCTTGGCCAATTTTGTGAGAAGATTCACAGCAATAGTGATGTGCCCATGTCCCCTGGCTGAGTAAGGGTTATGAATTATGTAAATAATGCCTCTGAGGGTAAATGACCAAACAATAAGAATAGGGTCGAAGGGAGTGGGCGGGTCATGCTTTTTGAATAAAGAAGTGCAAACCTTAAGCTCACAAGGAGAAAAATAAACCCGCAAAAAGACACTCTCGACAATCACAGAGATGTAGAACGAAATGGTCATAGTGATACTTCCCATGTTGCCTTCAAACAACACTTTGTGAATCAAAGTTGGATTCTAAAGTGGGTCAGTTGGTACTGGTGAAGCATGGGATCCTAGACAGGCAGAGAAGTCACCTAGGATTGGGAGAAACGAGGAACGATGATGTCCATCATCCCATGGGGTTTCTTCAAGAGACATGACCTCCATTATACTCTCATCATTGGGGAACGTCTCATTCAAGGGATCATTAGAATCCCAAGAACCAAACCAGGGAGACTGCGCATAAGTATCTAGGGAAGAAACCAAATGAGTATTGGTTTCAGATGCAGTCGCAGAAACTGTGAGAATATTTTGATGCATTTATTATGTTGCGCTAAGAGGCATAGTGTCACCAAAACTCTTGATCTGGTCAATATTGGGAAAAATCCATGGATCGTGACCAGACAAAATCATATTTATGAAGGCGACATTCGAAGGCGGAAGTGGAAAAACTCCCATAAGAGATGAGTCTTTGAACAGACCCAGCCCATTGTTCTCATAAGGAGTAGGGACCTTCCCAACATATGAAATGTTGCCAATTGAAGACTCAGAGAAGAAAAAATCCAACTGATCCACAGCCACTATCTTCCCTTGATGAGGGAAATGGAGGAGGCGAAAGAGGGTGGAGACTACAAAAACCATAACATTTTTCCAACTACATCTAAGAAGGAGAATATAGTTCAAGTTGGCATCCACCACCTCGAATTCCATGGTTATTGTTTTCCCCTTCAATAGGATGGGCAATGCCTTGAGAATGTCGTATGACCGAGAAACTCTACCATCGAAAGCTTCTAAGGTATTTGGAGACTGACTCAATGGGGGAGATTTGATGGCTTTCCAGCATGCGAAAAACATGATGCAGGTTGAAGCGCCTTCATAAATGACAGCTTGATGAATAGTCTTTCCCATAATCGTAACTTGAATCAAAAAAGCTAGCTGAGATGCAAGGTGAGGAACGTAATTCTTGAGATCGAAAATAATCATATTATAATCTGAAGGATCAATCCCTCCAATGGCAGAGAGTAGTGCCTTCCGTTGTGATGAGCACAACTAAAGGACCTCCAAAGTCGACATTTCCGAAGGTGATTGAGCCATATATTCTACAATATTGTTGTGATTTGTTGCTCTTGCATTCAGATTGTAAAATTATTTTGAAGAAGACCTTTTGGGGGTGGTCAAATGATGGAGTCACTACTCGGTCTCTCGATCTGGAGAGGACCAGAGGTAGGAGGCATGGAAGAGGAAGAGTGATCTGGAACTTCCAGTTCCACAGGAGCCTTGGATGGATTGGGATAATATTTCGTTCTTATGGTGATGGAAAAAAATTGTGTTCCATCCATGAACACCTCAGAGCTACTAGATGATTGCACCTGGTCTACCATTTTCATCTGCTGGGAAGGGAACGGTTCTTTCAAAACTGTCGAAGTATCAAGTGCGCCCTTGAGAAGGCAAGCAACTTCACCACGCCGAGGACAATCCTTGGTGTGATGATCGTCATCACATATTAGACAAGGATATTTGGGCCTACGTGTTGAAGAATCACCAACATATGACTTATTTGAATCTTGCTTAGGGCTTTCGAATTTAGACTTTCCTTTACCCTTTTCTTACCCTTCGAGGATTTTTCTGCTATGGTACACTAAACAAAATTTACCTCTGAGGTTTTACCAGGATTCTTCTAGTTATGAGAAGAAGTAGGGGGCGCAACGAAAATAGTGTATTTGGACTTTGAAGAAGTCTTACGTGCACTACTATCAACATGGGCCAGTGTCCTAATAACACCATCCACCGGAGGCATAACAGGAGACTGAGATGACGAAGTATTAGTCGAAGGATGTGATGCATCGGGTAATAACTCATATAGATTCTCGGACTAGGAATAAACCAAGTTGAGGTATTGAGCTCTAGAAATGACCTCCTCTTCCGTGACACATCCTCCCATTGAAAGATCTTTTGCAATTTTGGGAACCAATGATTTTGTGAACCATTCAGTCAACAACTGATCAAGGACCTCAAATTTGATGAGGCGATGATGACGCCCCCATTCATGGATGTGATTTGAGATATGCGTAGCAGTTGATTGCTTCAATGAGGTGAGAAGATGGGTTCTATTTTCATAATGGAAAGGCAGCTAGAAGTGAGTGAGGAAGGCCATGGCCAAGGAATTGAAATCGAAGAATATTCCTCGAAGGAGCTCAATGTACCATTTGGCCGCAACACCGGTCAAAGTGCACTGGAAAAGACAAAGACGAATGGAATCGTCTACCCAAGAATTAGAGGAACACCACAAGTGGTATGTTATAACATGGGTTTGGGGGTCTTCCCCAGATTTTCCTTTGAACTTCGGAAAATCCCCTGGAATCTTAGTTGGAATCGGCGGCCAATGCAGTTGATGTTGGATGGGGTCATTTGTGAGATTTGACACATCCGTAATTTCCAACGTAGCCAATAACGGAAAAGGAAGATGATGAGGTGAGAAAGGTCAGGGGTTCCAACCTGAATTATAAGGATTATGCCCCCAATAGGGCAAATTATGACCCGGATATGCATATTACCCCCATGGCTTGTAAGGACCTTGCTAAAAATATTGTTGATAGGGATTTGATAGGGACCTTGTTGGGGTTTTTGATATAACCCCTACCGGAACTGAGGTTGTGGAACTTGTTGGAAATGGGGTCCAGGATAAGGTCCCTGCTAAACATAAGGTCTAGTCTTCAGTCCCTACTGAAGGTAGGGTCTAGCCTACGGTCCATGCCAAACATAAGGTCCAGCCTGTGGTCCCTATTGAACATGAGGTCCAGCCTGAGGACCCGGCTGAGCCTACTGGTACTAAGGAATTTTCTAATATGAAGCACCAGGTTGAGGCCTAGTCTAGGTTGCTAGTACTGACATTGAGGAAACAGATGGTACTTAGTACCAGGCTGATCAAGGAAAGGACCAAATTGACCCAAAAGGTGATTCAGACTAGCTTGGGTGTAAGTTCCAAACTGAGGTGGTTACAACAACACTAACTGAAGGCTAGGGCTATTGGACATACTATTGATACTTTATTTTTGGCCTTTGAACATAAGTAATGTTAGGTTTCTGAATATACGAATATGATGCATTCGAGTGTGGAAAAGGCTGTTGAACCTGGGAATATTGAACATGAGGTTGACTCACCCCTGGAATAGGCCAAGAACTCAGCTGCCCCCCACCCAAAAGGGGAAGTACATAGAGATGGTTAGACTTCCCCCCAAGCACGGATGAAACTATGGATTTCCCAATCAATGGTGGGACTGCAGTAATTGTAGATGGCGAAAAGGGGACAGAGGATCTAAACGACATGGTCATTTGACCAATGGTGACCATCGGTCAAATAATAGGTTGAGACACCACAACCACATTCGAAAGGAATGGGTCGAAAGATGAAGGAATACACGTTGACCAAACAGGATCCAGAAATAAAGGTGTACCACTGAAAGCTCTAGAAATAAGGTTTCCCAAAGAGGTATAATCATGCAGGAGCATAGACGTAACATAGGTAGATGATATTTTGGTTCCACTAGACAAATCATGAGGTGTGGATTTGAAAAATTCTCCCTAAGAGGGAAAAACTAACGAAGAGGCTTCTGAAATATACAAACCAGAGGTTTCCTAAAGAGTGCTTTGAGGAGCACTCAGAAATGGAACATTACCAGCATTAGATGTCATTTCATCAAGAAACAACTGACGGACGATAGAGCGAGATGCTACCAGAGAAGCTTGAAAATGGATTTCAGGCTGATTGAAAGTGTTGTAAGGTTGCTCCGGAGAGACTACAATCAGATCAAAGATAAAATTCAGAGGAAAGGTCGAGAACTGTGTAACTCTTTTGGGGATTTTCGGCTTAGATTCTTCCGATGTTGTCCAAGGAGAATCATCAGGAGGTGCTCGATATGATATGGGTTTAACACTGATGACAATTCCAAACTCTTCACCTTGCTCTTAGAGGGGTCCAACCAGAAAATGAGGGACCTTAGGAGGAGGTTCTTGAGATCCATTAGAGGAGGGAGTGGGCGAATTCAACAATTTAGCCACAATGACCTTTGGGAAGAAGGTCAAAAATGAGAGAGGTGAAAAAAATCACAACTTACCAAGCAATAAAAGTTGGATAATTGCATGGGTGATATGTTTTTGTGGGCAGTTAATTTTTAGAATTAACAAAAAATGAATAAATAAAAAAGGGTGTGCTAGGCATAAAGTTTTACTAAGTATCTGTGAACTGCAATATACACCTTGGTGATCAAATGAAATAGAAATTACCAAGGACTTAACATACGGCAACCAATCTCCTCGAATGTTGTGTTCAGTGTATCACGTCTATAAGGTGGCCGAATCGGTTACCTATGGTAGACTTGCAACCTAGTGGTGTCTCCCCAAATATACGTGATGGTACGTGGGACTCTAGTTCGTATTAGTGCTATCTAATGTGTAACCGTTCGATGAGAGCGCCCCAAATATACTTATCATACATCAATATAATTCCATACGTGGGATGGGATATCACCCCCAGTTTGTAACGCAGACCATTAGCGACAGCTCTTATGCTTAACAATGTCATAACACATCTCAAACCGAGACCACTAAATATTCTCATTAATTCCAATGCTCCTTAAGGTAAATTGGGTTCATTTTAAGTTGATCTTGATTAAAGTTTCAGTTTAAAGGCTCAAAATGAATGTCACCTGAATCCTTATGATGCAGACTAAATGAAAGAAATAAGATTTCAATTTCTACCAATCCTAAACTATTTAGTGAAGAGAGACAAGCAAGATTGCACTCAATGCACAGGGACTGCACTGGGGGAGAAATACCATACCACGTGGGTTCACATTGGGGGATTTATATTGAGGAAAAAATGGCATAATATATTGGGGGATATATAGGGGTTAAAGGGTTTTTATATTGAGAGGTATAAAAAATGGAGCTCAAATTTAATGAAAAAATATAAAGGGGTATAAAAAATGTTAATGAAAAAATGGATACCTACAATATCTAGTGGAATTAGGGGTTTTTTAAATTGGGAAGGTGTATTGGGTTCATATTGGTAGGGGGTTAAATAATGTGATTTTTAGTGATATTTTCCAATATGTAGTCAAATTAAGAGTATTGTTTAATATGCCACGAATGCACGTGATAGGATAGAGGTTGATTGAGTGAAGCCCCCGTGACTCAACGTAGCAACAATAATTCCCCCCAAACTAGTTCAGAGTTTTGAAAATGCAATGCTTTTCCAATGAATACACTTTCCTAAAAAATGCAACTTACTGAAAATGAAAATTCCTTTCCTTTCACTAAGATGCACGAAATTTTTTTTTTTTTTTTTCACTTTGAAATGTAATCAAAAGTAAAACAAACGAACGAAGGAATAAATTCAAAATCACTTCAATTTTCTTTCAGTCGAACCAAACAAAAATATCTTTAAAGAATGCATGAATGAAATGCTTTTCACTCTTCGTAAAATGAAAAATATAATCTAAATAAAAAAATTAAAAAGAAAATCACTTCCAATTTATTTTGAATTTAGACAAAAGACACTCTTCTAGACTTCTACACCAAACAAATTGTAATCTTGTGCTTGACACTAAACTGAAGAGAAATAATCAAAAATGTAGAGATGACCAAAGAATACACCAACTTTCTTTGAAACCAGACAAGAAAAATGTGACAAAGGGTGTTTCAAATGGAAAAAAGTTCCCAAACGTATAACAACTCAAAGAGATGAAACAAACTCGCTTAGAGAAGATAGGTAATTCAAACACGCAACAAGGAGATCATTGAGATCCCACAGACTCCTTCAAGGGCCAGGACACACTGGAAAATTAGAAGGGAAACTCAATTTTCCGAAGGCTGAGATCATCACTTTTGTGCTAAGAAGAAGGGTGCTGAAAGGCCAATCAGCACAACTGTACTATATAGAACAGCGCTATTGTGAGGACAGAAAGGGAATTGGTCGCTAAAAACAAGGAAAAAATAAAAGAGCCTCACATAAACACCAGACTTGACACAGTGAAGTGACTAACAATCCTTACACATTCTGACAGAGGCCTAAGAAGATTTAAATTTCAAGAATCACATAAACTGGTCCAAGATCAGTTTGGGGACAAAGGACTTAAAAGGCTAAAGCTCCCCAGCGGAGTTGCCAATTCTGTTGTCAAGATAAATCCCCTATGTGGACAAAGGAGATCTCTCTAGCCCTAGAGTGGTTCTAGCAACACAATATTCTTTCTAACATAATATTTCTTAACTAATTCTTACGATGCAAAGATGAAATAGATATAAATACCCTTTTCCAATCGCTATCCTTGGATCCGTTGATGGTGACCTCGATCCACGATCCTTGTAGGCCTCATTTCTACTACTGATGGCGTGAAAATACCTGCGGATAATCAGGAGACAAAAACAAACGTGATACAATATAAAATAAATGTAAACACTAGATATCTAGCAGATCAAGGAGTACCAGAATATTTGCACAATCATGTAGACAAATATAGAAAGCATACATCAGATGTTATTATTGATAAATTACAAAAGGAGAGCTAAAAACTATGCCTTGATGTTGGAGGTGTCCATACGTAAAAATATGATTCCTTCACCCATCTCAAAAGAATTCCTTCTCTTGTGCACTTAGGCTTAATCATGATGTTAGCATGCAAAGGGATGAGAGTTCATACGATTCTAACAATGATCAACCAAGCTCTAAACTTGGGGTAGTGAGGGATGTGAATTTATAGCAAGGAGAAGGAGATTGGGAGCCCATGAAAGGAGGAGGAAGTCCCACTTTCTAAGGGATGATCCCCCATAGATGAGATCAAGGCTCTAAAATGAGAGAGCTCAACGTTATCATCTCAATCCAAAAACCAACTCATTGCCCTTGAGATTCTAGGGTTCGAATCTTCTCCTCCATTTGAGGAAGCACTTCCAGAAAGAGAATTAGTGCGTTTTTCCAAGAAATTAGGGCACTGACAACACTGGGCTAGAACTGGGAAAAGGACATCAACGCATTCATGGCACCAGGAAGAGCACTGACCCAGGAAACTAGGAATTTGACCAAGTTTCTTCAATTATATTTCAAGGAAGTCTTATTTGGATCTTCAAGGGTATATGTTAGCATATTTCATGATGATGGAAACATTGCACATGATTCATCACGGGGCATTTCAGGATCAAGGACAGGAAAATGAGCATGGTGACAAATTACTGTGTAGCATGCTCCATGATGTTTTTCAAAAATGTAAAATTGATGTTTTGGGTTGGTGCGGTTATATGCATTGTGTATATAAATAATAAGTGTCCTTCTAATGCATTTAGAAACAAAACTCCTTATGAATTGTGGCATGGCCACATTCCTTTGATAAAGCATCTCAAGGTCTTTGGTTCCACCTTTTATGCCTTGATACCTAAGTAACAAAGAAAAAAACTTGGTGCAAGGGGTCATAAGTGTATCTTCTTGGGGTATTCAAATACCTCCAAAGCATATTGTCTCTATGATGAAGTTAATAATAATTTTTTAGTATCTATAGACATCATATTTCTTAAATATTCCAAGACTGACAATGTTTTTGAGTGGCAACTTGATCACTTGGATAGATTCGGGCATGGAAAGTCATTTCAAGAATTTGATAATCGGATTCAACATATTGAAGGCGGGATTCCTATACTGGATCAATTCATGGAATATTATTCTGAAGCACTCTCCCCCCAAATGAATATCCATCAATGGATGACACTTTGAATTATTTGATTGAAAAAATTGGGAGACTAAGTCTTGGTTCAAACCAAAATTATTCAACTGAGAAGCCTGGGCCATCTCATAAAGGTCCTCCAAAATGGTTGAAAAAGACACTTGAAAATGTCCATCCTGATGAGGTTGGAAAGACAAGAACAAGAAGTTCCACCAAGAAAAATGGCGGTGATGTGAGTGGGCCTAATGGTTAAGACCATGTGTTTCCTCCTAAGAGGTCACAAGTTAAAAACTAGATGGGGGTAGAGTATGTATTCCTTTGTATACTTAGCAGTCAAATTTTTGCATGGAGGTGGATCCATTGCCCCACAAACAAGGGGGTCTCATACAAAAATTTGGTGTCTAGCTTGGTCGTGACCCTAAAATTAGATAATAATAATAATAGTAATAATTCACCTATTGATATGTATGTTTCTTATAATTGTGAATTGAATTTGTATACATATTTTGAACCAACTTCCTTTAAAGAATTCACTTCTAGTGATGAATGGAATGAAGTGATGCAGAAGGAAAATGATGCCTTGATAAATAATGGAACTTGGAAGTTGGTTGATCCTCCATTGGGAACCAAACCTATTGTATTCAAGTGGATCTACAAGAACAAGTAAAAATTTGATGGCTCATTTGAAAAGCACAAAGCTAGGCTTGTGGCAAAAGGTTTTGCACAAAAATAAGGGATCGATTGAGGAGACTTTTTCCCCCACATCAAAATGGGCTACCATCCAGACACTCTTTTCCTTGGAAGCTCAGAACAATTGGAAAGTCCATAAGATGGATGTGAAAACTTCTTTCTTGAATGGATATCTAAAGAATAAAGGTTTTATGTCCCAACCAGAAGGATTTTTTGTGAAGGGCGAACAACAAAAAATATGAAAGCTTGTAAAATCCTTGTATGGCCTCAAGCAAGCACCGCGAGCTTGGTATGAGAAGTTAACTGAGAAAATTCTAAAACTTAACTTCAAACATTATGATCTTGATGATGCAGCTTTGTTTTTCAAGGAAGTTGGAAAAATAATTGTATATCTTATGGTGTTTGTAGATGATCTTTTGATGATAGGGAATAATGAGAGCTATATTGCATCTATAAATAAGGAATTGAGCAAAGGATTTGAAATGACTGATTTTGGCTATGTTCACTACTATCTTGGTATTGAAGTAACTCAACATCCTAAGTTTATATTCATCTCCAAGAATAAGTACATTCGAGATGTATTGAACAAGTTTGGCATGGATGAGTGAAATCCTTTGACTACTCCAATGGAACAGAACTTGAAGCTTACATCCATTGAAGGAAAATAATTTGAGGATGCAACAAAGTATGGACAACTTGTAGGAAGTCTCAAGTACCTGACTACTACTAGACCAAACATTTAATTTTTTGTTGGAATCCTATCCAGGTTTATGCTAAATACTTGTGAGGGACATTAATATGTTTTGAAAAGAGTTCTAAAGTACTTGAATGGGAATCAAGACTTTGGACTCAAGTATACATAGGTGGGTGACTTCAGCTTGATTGGATACTCTGATTCAGACTTTGATGGAGACAAAGAAACTAGGGTATGTACTTTAGGTTATACTGTGATTCTTGGATCAGGCGTTGTCTCTTGGAGATTACACAAACAATCAGTTCCAGAAGATTCCACAATTGAGGAAGAATATGTCACTAGCAGCTGAAGCAACAAAGGAAATTGTGTGGTTGAGAAAAATTATGGAATATTTGCAAATGAAACAAGTGAATTCAACTCCACTCATGAGTGACAACACTTTTGCAATAAATTTGGCAAAGAACCCAAAGTTCCAAGATTGAAAGAAGAAAATAAATACAAAATACCATTTGATTCGACATCATGTTGAGGCCAAGACAATCCATCTACCCCATCATTCCACAAATGAGTAGATTGCATACATCTTCACCAAAGTTCTTGGAAGAGAAAAGTTTGAAATATTGAAAACGATGCTTGGACTCACCAACATCCCTTCATATTGAGGGGGGGAATGTTGACACCTAATCATAGGGATTGGGTGAAATTGTAAAATAGTGTAAACAGAAAATAAGGAGAAGTGAAAGATGAAGAGACACAAGGATATGAATCCCAAGAGTCTCTCCCTCCATGTATACATTTTTGTGCACCCTTAATGCAATTCAATTAAGTTTTTATGGAGTTACCTCCTGGCCTGACAAAGGAAATAGGAAGAAACCTTATGGCATTAAAATTATAGGATAAATGGCTAAGGGAGGGTGAAAACAACACTATATTCTTCCATAAATCCCTAGCCAAGCACTGAAACCATAATCATATATTTTTCCTAACGTGAAGGAATGGTTCCAGGTTATTCAAGCATGAGGAAATAGAGGAAGATTTGATTTATTATAACCAAGATCTCTGATCGAACGATCGATAATATGGGGATGATGCCATCTTGAGGATTACTAAGCACATCCCACAATTGATCGTTGTCGAGAAAAATTCAAGTTTGATGTGAGAAATATCTTTTAATCGGGTAGAAGAAGTGGTTAAAGAGATGCTTAATAGAAAATCACTATGCCTAGATCAATTCACTACAAAGTTCTTCAAGGTTTGTTGGCCAGACATTTGAAATGAAGTTCACACCTTGGTAGAGTAATCAAGAAGACAACAATAGGTATGGTCTAGCTTTAATGCCACTTTTCTTACCTTAATTCATAAGACTAAAAATTCTAGTACTGCTAGCGCTTTTCGTCCCATTTCCTTATGATATTTTGTTTACAAGATTATCTCATAAATTGTGAAGCGGCTTAAACAATTGTTGAAGAACCAAATAGCATTGGAACAAAATAGTTTTGTTGAAGGTAGATAAACCTTGGATGGAATCATCATGGCACACGAGATGGTCCATTCACTCGAAAAGAGTAAGAAACTAGGAATGGTTATCAACCTAGATCTATCCAAGGCCTATGATAGAATGAATTGGAAATATTTTATTAGTATTTTAGCAATGTTTTTCTTTTCCTCCACTTGGATATTATGTTGGATTAGGTCCTTAATCTCTACCAGTTTCTTCTCTATTCTTCTAAATGGATTGCCTACCTGCACCTTTAGAGTGTCATTAGGGGAATTTTGAGGTCTAAAATGGGACTCCTAAGAAAAATGTAGAACCAAAATAAACTTTATAAGCACCAATAGGATTCAAGATGATGATTTCTACCATGGGGGATGATTCACCATTTTTTAACTAAAAGGGTAAAAAGGTTAAAAATAATAAAATAATAAAATTATTTTTTCAACTCATATTTTCGACTTATCTCCCAAAGCTTTTACTCAAATTTCGAGCGGAAGTACTCGTTGGATGAAAAATTTAATTCCTCATCCAAGGAGTACCCATGTTGCATACTTTGATGGACCCTTCTACATGATTAATGAGAAATACATGAAAAAACGTGATTACAATCACGTTTTTCATGTATTTCTCATTTTTCCAGTATCAAGATCCATCGAAAGTATGCAACATGGGTACTCCTTGGATGAGGAATTAAATTTTTCATCCAACGAGTGCTCCCACTCTAAATTTGAGTAAAAACTTTAGGAGATAAGCTGAAAATAAGAGTTGAAAAAGGTAGTTTTTTCTTTTTTCCCTCTAAAATTTGATGATGTAATCAAATCTTATATTATTATTTCCACTATTATATTATAATTTCCTTAGGAGGCCCATTTTAGACCTCAAAATTCCCCTAATTCCAGGGGCCTTATACAAGGGGATCCTCTATCCCCTTTCCTTTTCATCTTGGAAGCTAAGGGTCTTGGAAGATATATCAAAGTGACATTGGATCAAGAGATTATTAAAGGACTACGGTTATGGGGTAATGATATGCCTATCACTCATCAATAGTTTTTGGATGACATTATCCTATTTGGGGAACCAATAATTCAAGAGATTCACACACTAGACTTGATCCTCTCAGATTTTGAAGAAACCTCAAGAATTATGGTTAATGGAGAGAAATCGAGTATGTTCGTATTCAATACCAATTTGTTAGTGCAAAGGAACCTGACACAAACTATATGTTTCGAAATACGATATTTTCCCACAAAATATCTAGGCATTCCGCTCTGAAAAATTCTTTGCGAGTCTCACGTTGTGAGAGATCAAGGACAAGATTTTGAGGAAATTAGAAAATTGGACCTTCAAAGTGCTCAATATTCCTAATCACATCTTTTTTTTAATGGAGTTCTATAAGTGATCTAGGTGGATATCGGTGGTCACCCACGTATTCCATTTGGACCCACACCACCAATTCTTGCATCTTTTCACTTCCAACAGCTTACTATTTTTAGTAGGTTTTCGGGTCCTACACTCCCAGAGCCGTTTTGGGGCCTTAATGATCCAGGTGGATATCAGTGGCCACCCACCTATTCCATTTAAACCCCCACCATCAATTCTTTAAGTTTTTAAGTTTCAACACAACTTACTATTTTTAGTATTTTTTCAGGTCCTGAACTTCGAGAGTTTTTTTGAGGCCCTAAACGACATTTTTTGGGGAAACCGGGAGCAATATTAGTTACAGAATAATTTTTCTCACTCAAAATTTGCAGTCCTCAGCTAGATATTTCTAACGAGATATTGAACAAATCAAACAGATATCGGATGCCAAAGTTACGTCCCCGGGAAGTTGAAACACCAAGTTACCCAAATGGGACCCACAGTTTTGGCGCTTCATCTCCTAGGGTTAGGTTTTTGGATGTTTCAGGTTTTACATTATTTCTCAATAATAAATAGGCCTTAAAGCCTCATTGTAACACATTGGAGGGGCCTAGAGCCGTCACATCTCTTCCCATAGATATGCTACCAGTGCCCTCGCCCACTCATTTCCATTATGTCTGTAATAGGCCTCTGAGCCTCATTATAACACAGTTCAAGGGCTGGTAGTTGACACATATCTTCTCAAGGATACACTACTAGTGCCCTAGTTCATTTATTTCCATTATTTCTATAATCATGTTTCAGTCATTTGTTTTGTAACACAGTTCAAAGGTTTGTAAGCCTATTTCAGTCATTCTTTTATTAATAAAACGAAGTATTACTTGCGCTGCATCTCTCTGTATTTATGATTATATGTGTATTATGTTGCATTAATGCATAAATACGGATCAATGGTATCAAAGCAGGTCTGCTCTTTCTCTTTCTTTGCATGTCCCCAATGCGGTCAAGGTATAAGGAGTTTGGGCTCGATCTGGTTGAACCCTTGCAACATCAGCCTCGCAAACCCCGAAGACCCCCCATGGCAGAAGGAAAGAAAGACGAGGGAGTAGGAGATCCTATAAAAATATTTCTTGAGGAGGCCATCGAGAAACAAAGGAACGAGATGATGGATAAATTTTCCCAGATCCTTTAATGGCTGCCCACTTGCGACACATCTACATCTAGCACATCCACCAACAGGTCCGCGACATCCTGGACAAATCCAATATCAAGTTCAGCGAAATTTTCCCTCATGGAGGAACTTAACGCAATGGGTACCATTGTTTCCTAAGGAGGGAGGAATGATCTAGGTGGATATCTGTGGCCACCCACGTATTCCATTTGGACCCGCACCATCAATTCTTGCAGCTTTTCACTTTCAGCAGCTTGCTATTTTTAGCGGGTTTTCGGGTCCTACACTCCCGGAGCTGTTTTGGGGCCTTAATGATCCAGGTGGATATTAGTGACCACCCACCTATTCCATTTGAACCCCCACCATCGGTTCTTTCAGTTTTTAAATTTCAACACAACTTACTATTTTTAGTAGTTTTTCAGGTCCTAAACTTCCAGAGCCATTTTGAGGCCCTAAACGACTTTTTTTTGGGAAACCGAGAGCAACATGGGTCATAGACCGATGTTTCTCACTAAAATGTTGTAGTCCTAGGATAGATATTTCTAACGAGCTATTTATCACGTCAAATGGAGATCGGATGCCAAAGTTACGTCCCTGGGAAGTTGAAACACCAAGTTACCCAAATGGGACCCAAAGTTTTGGCGCTTCATCCCCTATGGTTAGGTTTTTTGACATTTCAGGTTTTACATTGTTTCTCAACAATAAATAAGCCTTTGAGCCTCACTGTAACACAATGGAGGGGCCTGGAGCCGTCTCATCTCTTCTTAGAGATACGCTACCATTGCCCTCGCCCGCTCATTTCCATTATTTTTGTAATAGGCCTCTGAGCCTCAATGTAACATAGTTCAGGGGCTATTAGCTGACACATCTCTTCTCAGGGATATGCTACCAATGCCCTAGCTCATTTATTTCCATTATTTCTATAAGCATGTTTTAGTCATTTGTTTTGTAACACAGTTCAGAGGTCTGTAAGCCTATTTGAGTCATTCTTGTATTAATAAAACGAAGCATTATTTCCATTGCATTTCTCTGTATTTATGGTTATATGAGTATTCTGTTGTGTTCATGCATAAATACGGATCAAGAAGCCATTCCAATTTACCAATTGTCGGTGCTTCTAGCATCGAAAGGTTTATATAAGGACATCGTCTCTAGATTCCCTAAGTTCTTGTGGGAAGGGGCACAACCAGCTAGAAAATGGTCCCTTATTTCTTGGGAGAAAGTGTTGCTTCCAAAATCGGGGGGCTTTTTAGGGATGAGAGACCCTGAAATTCTTAATAAAATCACGTGAGACAATTTTTGGTGTTTTTATTTCTAGGGAGGTCAAAAACAGTGGAAGAAAATATAGAGTAGGAACAACAACCTAGTAATTAGTTGGAGAATGTGTGGCAGGAATATTTCCTGTTAGGATCATCAATTTGGAATTTAGCTGTCAAACACAAGTCCTTCATAAAAAACCACTTATTTTTTGAAATACAAGATGGTGGTAAAACTAATTTTTGGGAGGAATATTGGAAAAAATTCCCAAAGCTAGAAAGCATGGAAGAGTTCTGATGTCTTAAATAGCACACATAGGGGATAAGGGCAGTGGTGGTCATGGATTTTTGGAAGGAAAACTCCCCTAAAGATCAATGGAATGAATGGAAATATTATGAGCATTGGAACTCGAACCAGTTTTCATAAGAATGGCATATCTTAGGTTAGCTATTAAGAGACAAGAAAATAAAGGTAGAGAGAGGGGGAGATAAATTGTGATGGAGATATAAAACACAGGGTTTGTTCACCACCAAAGAGACCTACAGAATTTTGGTGAATCATAAGTAAATCCCATAAGTGTCCTTTTGGTGGAATATCTGGATAACCAATTTATGGCCAAAGGAAGTGAGCTCTCTCTGGGTAATGGGCCAATGTAGATTCTTAACATGGGAAATTTTTTGGAGAAAAGGATACGTAGGACCATCCTGGTGCCCCATTTGTCAAAAGTATGAGGAAATACTAGAACACCTTCTCAACACTTTCTCAAGCATGGATTCGCTTTGGTCCAAGATATCCAACTTCTTTGGATATTTGGATCGAACCCATAATTCTTTATGGGAAAACATGGAGTCATGGTGCCTCTTCCTCTTCAAAAATAAGATTGTGAATAGAGCTTGGTTCTTGGTCTTATGATTTCTCTTGTGGAATGTTTGGGAAGCGCGCAACATAATCATCTTCAAAGATCTAAGAAGTGTCAGGGATATTATTTGGAAACACATGAAGCTTAATATAAGGGAGATGATTTTGTCATAGAAATGGGTAGGGGATGACTGGAAGGAAAAAGATAAGGAAGCCTGAATTCTGCGAGAATTGGAAATCTATGAAACTTTGGTGGTTTAGGGTGACTCCCGGAGTCTAAGAGGTCCTAGCTCATCCCTATCAGCATTTACTTGTCCCCCTCAAGGCTTCATCAAGTTGAACTTCAATGGGACCTCCAAATGAAATTTTGGGCCTGTGGGGTATGGAGGACTATTTCAGGATGATCAAGGTAGCCCACTCATATTATTTGTTGGTTATTGTGGGTATGTTAGTAATAATTTGAATATATTTAAGGCCCTTGAAAGAGGCCTTCTCCTAACTCACGAAGCAGGATACACTAGGATACTTATAGATGGGGACTCATAGTTGGCGATGAATTTGGTCCATAAACTAATCAAATGATCTATAACTCAAAAAGTGATCAAGAGTTGGTGCCTAGATATTTTAGTAAATAGCATCCAACACTTGGTGCTTTTCATCCCTTATGTCATCATGGCACATTCCAAATGATTAGGGAACAATTCAGTAGATATGTTAGCGATATGGGGCAGTCAGGACTCTAATCTAGAACTCTCTCAAACTTGGTCGCCACAAGTTGCAACTATTGGAAAAGAAATGAGAAGCATCTTGGAGCGAGATAAATAACCCACAATGGGAGTGGATAAACGTAGTTATATGGAGGAGGGGGGATATCACTAATCATTATCAGATATCTAAATAAAACAAAAATCACAGATGGAAAACATGTAGTATGAACCTCCACAAAACTTCGACATTGTAGGAGATTGTCTTAAGCACAGGATGGTGAGCCTTGCACTATTGATTATAGATTTGGGTACGGAAATAAAAGAAGGTGGTGGAGATAGTGAAGCGTTTTCACATGTCACCAACTTGTGCATGCCTCTTCGTATTTGGTTCGCAAGTGATAGAGGTTTTAATTTTCAAGTTGGTAATTTCATGCAGGGATGCTGGAAAGAAAATATGCCAAGTTTGGGATCCAAGTGAGTTAGTAAGTTTTAGCTTGCTTTACCTCTAGGTGGGATTTTTGTAAATGGGTCGCACCTTGAATGCGACAACAAGAGGAGGATTTCAAATTTTGGACTCTACAATAGGAACTCTGGTAAGTTTTCTTAACTACTTTGGTAGTTTTCACAATGTTTTTATCTCATTTTGTAGAAGGGTATAGCCCTAAAGTGTTGTTTGTTCCTCATTGCTTTTATTTCTAGTGGATGGTTTTTAGGGTCACAAATATTTCATGGTTAATGGTGGTTGTAATGTGGGTTTGAAAGAAAATTTATGGGTCATGGTAGTGTTCCTGGTATCTCCAGTATTTTTTTGGGTATATTCAAGCCCCTTGGTCGGAGTTGGAGATAAACATCTAAGGGGCCACAAGTGTGGTGGTTGCAGAGCCCTGTCATGGGTGTCTCCTTGCTCTATTTTTCTAGTAGTGACAAGGAATTCCAAGTTAAGGGTGGTCCACAAAATTCTATACTATGTACTAGACGATTTGTATCACCGGGCATGTTCTCAAAATCTCAGGCACGACACACTCGCCTTGGGTCATGTGGGATAATTTGTTGGAGGTCACGAGGATTATGAGGAGAGGGGTGACATTTCTTTGTGGTGACAATTCAGGGGGGGAATTGATCATTCTTGCTGGGGTTTTCTACTCATAGGTTCGAAGTGGTGGTTGGACGTGTGTGAGCTAGTGAACATCTATAAGTGGTCGTTGTGGGGCAGGGCTAGTGTGAGAGTGCACAAACAATGTGGTTGTTTGTGTATAGGGGTTGGCTCTCGATGAAAGCACGTTAAACATAGAGGAGACGTCTTGGATTCAAGTGGTGAAGGAAGAATGGAAGCAGAACAGGGAGAGGAGGTTGTCATCAATCACACCCCTTATCTGAGACGTGTAGACCTTCCTCCTCCTTTCAATGCTTTGTACTTGCAGATATGGCATATCGCACAACTTCTATAACAACTCTGACTAAATCGCCACAATGACCACAATGACATCATCAACTTCCTGAATGATTTCCAACACAATTAGTGGAATATGTAGGACTGCTTGACCTCAATTTGACGAATCCAACAAAGAATGTCTGAGAGATTAGAACACATGAAAGGAAGAATGGGTCATGTAGAATTCCATGTTCATGTTGAATTGAGACATCCTGACTCGTCGAGCATTGCTCCAAACAACCTAGCCCCAACTCGTCCTCCATTTCCTTAATGATTTTTGGTTGCATTTACATCTTATGGATATTTTGGGCCATTTGATTTTTCTATTTTTGGATCCATAGAATATTTTGGCATTTTGTACCAAGTTTTTTTCTTTTTCTTTTGGCCAACAAATCTTGTAGGAGTGAGGCCACAAGAATAATAAACATTGAGTTGAATTGTTGTAATCTTTAGATGAATTAATATAATTTTTTATCGACAAAAAAATGAAAAACATATATTTAAATTTATTTTAAAATTAATTTGTATTTTTTATTTAAAATTATTTTCATTTTTTTAATGCAATATGACATCTTCTTCCATATTGAATTTTCCAATATTAAATTGTAACATATTTTTTTATACAATAAAAATATTTGTAAAAAAGAAAAACAAAATATTTACATAATATGAAAAAAACACATAAAAAAATTACTCGTAAATATTTATCATAAAAAATGAAAATCTAAAGATTCATATTATTTTATAAACCAGCCTAGATCTATCTAAATTATGGATCTACAAAGTGCCGAGAGGGATCAAATCTTTTATTAGTTTAAAACAAGTTTGCATCTCAAGAGATTTGATCCCTCTCGAAACTTGATAGATATGTAGTTAAGATGGATTTAAGTATGTTTAGATATTTTTTTGTTAACGAAACAAATACTTTTGTATTATATAACCTAGATTACATAGCCAGAACCATTTACATCGTAATGTTCAAAACTAGCTTTTGTAAACTCTATTGATTTTGTATTCCAATATAACCAGAGCATATATTTCTTGCTTCTACGGGCCCTATGGATTATTATTTTGCAATGGTATTTCCCGTAAACCCTGAAAAATTTCCTCAACAACAAAATGTAACTGTAATACATGAGAAAACATCTTTAAGCAGGATTGAAAGGGTCGAATTCTTCACTGGAGATCCCTTTTCCTTTGTTTGTCTTTGCACCTTCTCCATCTTCACTGGAGATGTCACGCTCTTCCTTGGGTCTGTCACTTAGAATGCTAGCAAGGAATTCTTGAACCTCAACAATACATTGCCACTAATCAGCTATGTGTTGTTGGTCAGCAATTCAGGCTCCATCTTGATTATTTTCTGTGAAAACATTTTTGGCCAAATATTGATTTGTGTTGTTTAAAGGAGTTCTCTTAAATGCGACTTTTTGAAAAGTTTTCCAATTTATTTTTATGATCTAATTTGTCTAAAATCCAGCAGGAATTAGTTGAAATCACAAGTTTGATGGGTAAGCTCTACACAATCGAAGTGCCTCGGGGGTTTTTCAATGCGCTGAATCCATATATGCAGTAAAAAAACCAGTTTAAATAACACAAATCAAGATTTAATCTCAAATTTTTTCGTCGGATTCTGGACATAAAATCCACCGAAAGCTCCAAAAAGTCGCATTAAAGACAACTCTGTTGTTTAAATTAGTTTTTTGTCTGCATTCAGCACCCTCAAAAACCTGTCAGACACTTCAATTGTGAAGAGAGTTCACTTGTCAAACTTGTGATTTCA